>CABEEJ010000209.1:105664-141810 GCA_901482245.1 Timema douglasi
AACACACATTGGCAAAAGTCTGTCGGTTTGTTTCTCGGTTATTATGGTTAACACACATTGGCAAAAGTCTGTCGGTTTGTTTCTCGGTTATTATGGTTAACACACATTGGCAAAAGTCTGTCGGTTTGTTTCTCGGTTATTATGGTTAACACATTGGCAAAAGTCTGTCAGTTTGTTTCTCGGTTATTATGGTTGGGGGAGTTACTTGGGGTGACCTGTCCTTTGTTTATTCATTCCTTGCCAGCTTATCTTGGAAAGCGCAACAAGTCTCAGGCAATTCTACATGTTGTGGAAGTATCTCAGAGAAATGATTGATGTTACTTGTGTGTATACAGTTTGTATTAGCAACAGCTAACATCACCGTTTGAATGAGGGTGAATTTGAGTTTGAAAAATAGATGCATGGAAACTTTATTTATTTTAAACATACATAGAAGCTATTCAGTTTATTGTGTACATAACTCTGGTGCCACAATTATAAGGTTTTAAATGTTTTGACTTTTAATTACTATTGACTTTCATTAGTTAAAGAAGAAACCATATCTGATAAACGAAAGACGATTTCTTTATATTTGGTTTGATAGGTAAAAATGGCGTATTCTAGAGCGAAGAATTCTGATTATTGTAAATATCTAGTATTTTTTGCACTTCTAGACATAGGAAATTCAGGTGGACAAGCGGTGGGGAAATTAATATTATGTGTTTATTCAAAATAGAAACATGCATGTAATTATTTTGATATTCATCAAAAGGCCAGTTACTATTCAAATGCATTACTTTTGAACAAACTTCTTCAAATAATCAAAGGCAAATGCGTGTCTGTCGACAAACAGATTGATACAGGGAAAGTGGCTCAAGCTGAATTAAACAGAAAAGTTTGATTCCTATTATAAAAACTGTTGTTCTGTGTAAAAGACAATAACTCTGCATGCACAAATTTTCGATCTGCAATGAACCTGAAGAAAATGAAGGTACTTAACATGCAATACTTTGATCATGTATTGATGTTGGAGATGAAGATTTAAAAGTATATTTTCAAATGGGTTCCAAAAATGCTACATATATAAGTTGGAACATACAAAATCATATTTTGAGTTTGCGCAATGATATTATTTTGAATAAAATTTGGTCGAAAGTAAATGCAACTAAGTTTTTATAATTCTTACAGACAAAACTACAGATAGCTCCTCTCCACAACTGAATAATTTTCACTGTGTGTGAGGTATTTTGATGAAAGTGAGTCAAAACTTTGTGAACAATTTTTGCAATTTGTTCTTGTAACAGATAGATCTGGTCAGGCTTGTTGATAGTTTGAAAATTTATGCATTTCGATTTCAAGCTTACAAGGTCAAGGATGTGTTGGGGCAGCTTCAATGAGTGAAAAATTTAAAGGCATACAAAAGCTAATAAAAGATTCATTCCCGCAAGTTCTTTATGTATATTGTTCTTCTCATAGTTTGAACTTGGCTAATGGAAATGCCCCAGATGTGAACATTATAAGGAACTTACTAGGATTGATGGAAAAAGTCTATACTTTCTTTAACACCCCTAAAAAAACAAAATTTTGCAAAGAATGATAATCGAATATGCTGAAAAATCTAAAAGAAAAAAAAATGAAACTTTCACCAAAAAGATGGGTAGAGAGAGTGTCATGGTAGAACTACTTGATTCTGCGTACCATTCTCTTAATGAAATTAGTACATGGGGAGAAAAGGCTTATTCTTCATCTGCTGTAATACTAAGGCAAGTTTCTTAGTTTCACTTTACACACTGCAGATTTTTGTTTCTTACACTTTTCCTGTGAGATTGGCACTACAATCAGTTGATAGTTACCTTGTTTATGCACTCAGTCTTATTAGCAATATTGTAACTATGAAAACATCACGATAAACCTTCAAGAACATGTTCGAGACGACTTCCAAAGAAGCTGGAGCACTCGGAAAAGAATTTACAAGGACAAGAACTGCTTCGAAACAGACCCTTCATACTAATGTGCCTGCTGAGACTACACAGGAGTAGTTTTGTAAGTCTAGCTTCATACCATTCAATGATCACATGTTAAGTCAATTGTAAATCACAGGGAAATTATTAGTTTCGAGTCTGTTGATTTCTGGTAAAATCCTTTCACATTCTCAAATATATGATTACTTTCTTTTGACACCTCGGAGAGAAAATATATTGTGATCATCAAAAAATCAAACTCAAGATTTTGATAAATGTTGACGTTTCATGACCCCCTGAAACCAAAAAAGTTGTTTTTGCAATGCTGTCTGTCCGTCTTTCTTTGACTTGGGATGGAGCCGAAACTAAACTATTTTACCAATTGGATTCAAATTTGATATATTGGGCTATCATAAGGTCCCCTGAGGGGTTTTGGAATTAGACATCCAACCTTAAAATTAAGGGTAGTTAACTGAAAGGAAAAAAGAGAAAAATTTGACTTTCTCAAAATTAGCTTTAATGTTTTTGATTAAGTTTTGTATCTAAACACTCTTTATTATTATAAACAAGATGGCAATTCTCATTTTCTCGTGAAAATGACTTTGAGGGTACATTACATGAGGGAAATTTTCCAACTCTCATCATTTCTCTGGAACTATTTGAGATAAAAAATAGCTTATCATTATAAAATTGTAGTTCTCTTAAAGATAAAAATATTTTATTTGAAATATTTTTTTATACAACCAATAATTTCTGAGTTATAAGCAAATATATATACTTTTTAATTCAGGTCTTTGAAAATGAATTTGATTCTTATGCTCTTTGATGGACAAAGATGTTTCTATTTTCTCTATTTTTCTGTAACAGTGCTCTTAGTTTCTAATTCTACACAGTAAGTAAATAATAATGTATATTATTTCATTAATGGTCTTTGGTGTATCGTTTCACCAACAATTTATAGACCTATTATTTTGTTTCACAAATCTTATGAGTTTTTAGTAAATATCTATTTTAAGATAAAAGCAAGAGAAAGTCTGTGCATTTCACCATACCATTTATTTTTTTAAAGTCATCGAATTCTACCAGTCTAATCTACCAGAATATACTACAGCTGTGTTATAAAGTGAACTAAAATCGTGGCATTATCGTTAAGATGAAACTACTTTGAGAAGTCAATCAATAATTGCTATCATTGCAGTTGTTCAATGTGTCAAGAATTTTTACCCAAATATGTTTGTGTTGTTAAAAATATTGAAACCCTTCCAGTAACCACAAGCACGAGGGAATGGTCATTTTCCACACTGCGAAGGCTAAAACCTACCTCAGGAACACACTGGTTCAGGACCACTTGAATGGATTGGCACTCTTGAGCATACATAGAAAAATTGAAATAACTCCATTGGAAGTTTTAAATGAGCTTCAAAAATAGGCTATAAAACTAAACTTTGTAATTTGATAAAACTTCAAATTGTGACACCAAACAAAAAACTGTTGAATCAATTTTTTTTTCTTCTTAGATTTGCATTTTATTAGTATGTTTTGGCTTGTTATAGTCCTAAACTAAAATGTATTTTTAAAACTTGTGATAATTTTTTCACAAATCTATTAAACTTTATTTTTAAAGATTTTTTAGGGAACTTAGACAATATGGATCCTAAACCTTTGAACTAACGTACCACTCAGTCCTCTGATAGGTCAGTTGGTAGATTCGTGGTAATTTAATTCAAACTTTGGGATTTTAATCCACGTTCAAATAAATTTTTTTAAATACTGCATGTCAACTTTTCATATAATTCTACTTAAATGAATGAACTTTGAACATGCTAAACTAGGTTTGTACTGTTTTACAGCTTTTTGTATTAGTTTTAATGTGATCATGAAACATAATATAAGCCTATTTATAAAAACAATAATTGTATATATGTGTAAAAAATTATGTTTTACATTCATAAATAACTTTATCAATAGTTTTTTTAATAAAAATATAAATAATGTATATAATTTATTTAGCAGCATTGAAATCTTTGATATATTTAATGCCCCCTCCAAAACAAAATTCTGGGTGGGTCACTGACTTTATATAATTAAGTTTAATAATGAAATGCGCTAATGACCTACACGTGTCAATGCAACTCGAAACTATAATAATAATTAATAATGTAATCCTCTAGTAAAAGTGATAAATATACTAATTTGTATTATAATTTAAATTATGTATCATTTTGATTTAATGTTTTTCTTGTATTTCTATTCAGGATGTAACTGCAACAATCATGCAACAAGTTGCCACTTTGATGAATCAGTGTGGGAGGCATCAGGTCATATCACTGGCGGTATTTGTGATGGTTGTCTTCATAATACGATAGGTCACAATTGTGAACAATGCAAACCATTTTATTATCAAGATCCTAGTAGAGATCTCAGTGATCCAGATGTTTGTCAGCGTAAGTACTATTTTGTTAAACATCACAACCTAAAACACGAGTAGCTAGATCTTTACATTAATAAGCTCATGTATAGCATATCTTGTATTTTTTCTGTTTCCTACTTGGATTTTAAATCAACTATTGATTTATTCTTCAATCAATTATTGTGTTTATTCTTCCATTTAAGATAATTTTGAAATAAAATTCTGAGTATAATAAGCAAAATTACTAATAGTTTAATGCACTACAATATTATTTTTAACATTGCCTATGTGTAAATTTTATCTCTCAATGAAACCTGATTAACCTGATAATATGAATACGAACTAACCAACCAAACCCAAATATAATTTATCTTTGGATATAAGATTGAAATATATTCTGTAAATATTTGTATTTTCAGCTGAGATAGCGATCAAATTAAAGAGAAAACCAAATTGAATCCACATTAAATAGGAGAATACACCAATGATCATGTGGTTTAAGACAGAATCTTTGAAAAAACATTTTATTGGATCCATTTCATTGACCAATAGCCTAAAACCTTCCCAGAAAAATTCTACATGATATAAAACTAGACCTGTGCGGGAATGACATTTTGACTTTGGGAAATTTTTGGGCAGGAAATAACAATTTCCCATTGTAACGGGCCGTGGATGGAAATATTTAAAAACTAATTTTTTAATTTATATATTTAATTTATTTTAAATATCTAATATTAATAACATTATTAGCTTTGACATTTATTTAAACTAAAAAAAATACCGCGGTAAAAATAAAATGACACACTCTCCAGTGTTAGGTGTTGAGAAAGGTTCTTCATCAACCTTGAAGTACTACCATGATTAGTTTTTAAGATTTTGCTACAATTTATGCATTTCTAGGACACTTTATTGTCTCTTTTTTTTTCAAAATATTAGACTTTTTTGCACTCGTATAAAATGTTTTCTTATTTTTATTGTAGACTAAAACAAAATACTCTCTCCAAAAATTGATTTAATCAAATACAGCAATCGATTTAATACAGTTGAAACAAACTATAGTTTGAATTTACGGTTCACAATCAATTCTCCTTTTTATAAAATAAAATGTTCAAAACTTATTAAAAACGTAATAGTTTCTAAAATAAACTTGAAATTATGTTTCACAAAGTTGGCAACTTGACTTTTAATGGCCTTGTCTTTAAAACATGAACGCATAACCACAAACAAAGCGAATAAATATTTTTTCCATATTTTCTACACAATCACCTAGTTCTACAAAAGTAGAAAAATAAAAAAAAATCACAAAAAATACAATGTGAATCATGAGTCATTGTCTAGTAAGACATTTTACTCAGATGATTGAAGACCTTAGTTGTAATTTGTAAGCCTTTTTAATTTCATTATTACTTTAATAATCAGAGATAATTGACTAAAAATTTTTTCTACCAGAATATGTGATTTTTAATAACAAAAATGAGTTTATTTGTATCACTTAACACAAAAAATGCGAATGTCTTAAAGAACTTTTCCAACCAATGAATATTCACAGATACTTTAGTGTTATTTTGGTTTTCATCCAAACAATATATGTGATTAGTGAACATTTAAATTATTTTGTATAAATAATTAATTATTACATTATTTACACAAATATAGAGTATTTATTCTATTTTATCAGTTTCAGACATTCTTTGACAGACTTTCCTTAGAATATAACATATTGACTAATCTTTTTTAATAGAAATACTTTTAATATATTTTATAATGTACAATTTTATTGGCAACTCATCATTGTATATTTTCATATTGTTTAAAAAATAGATTATTTATTTCTGTGTTTCCTTAATGTAATGGTGCTTACTTAAACTTAATTATAGGTTATTCTATTTTATAATTATTACATTAAAGAATAGTTATAATAAAAATATTTCTAATAATTTGTTCTGTATTTTTTTAAGAATCGGAATAGATATATTATAAAATTATTCTTCTTATAATAATTCCTAGTTATTGAAATGTGTTAGACATTGTTTTTTCACTAACAATATTATTGTGATGTATTTTTAGCATGTGAATGTGATCCTCGAGGGACCATCGATGATGGAACATGCGAATCACGCACAGATTTAATTAATCACTTGGAGGCAGGTCGCTGTCACTGCAAAACATATATAGAGGGGCGCCGCTGTGACAGGTGTAAACATGGCTACTGGAATTTTGTAGAAAATAATCCAGATGGTTGTGAACGTATGTTGATTTATGTATATTTATTCAGAAATGGCCATTTTACTGTAGTTCTTGTAAGTAACATGTTTTATTAAATAAGTGGGAATGTAACAATAATATAAATACCAGAGATGTCACTATACCTGTCTTTCTCGATTTCGATTCCAATTCTTGAGTTCAACCTCAATTTTCCAATTCTTAAACATTTTTTATAAAATTTTTCCAAGCATTTAACTTCATATAAAAACATAAGTAGGTATTCAACTACATAACCCACCAAAAACTAAAAAAATGTTCACAGTAATATAATTTGTTTTAACAAAAATAAATATCACATTTACCAAGTATTAAATCATATAATCAAAATAATAAAATAATTAGGAATTACATTATAGTAAACATGTATTATTGCCTACAAATGAAGCCTCATTGAATTAAACATTTGTAAATAAAAAATAAATAAAAAAGGTGTAATAAACAGTCGCTGAGAACACAAGTCAATTCAATTCACCAAATATGATCGTTAAATGAACGTGTACTGTTTTGAATTAATGACATTGAAAAGAAAATGTAAGTACTGTATAGGTAGCAACTTAAAATACTTAAATAGGGCTACTTGAAAATAAAAACTTCTTCTGTAACTATTATTTGTTAAATAAAACAATAAAAAACGATTTTTTTAGATATTTAATAATAATTGTTATTTTACAGAAAATCTCACATGGCCGATAGCCTACTCCCCCTTAAATGCGAAACTTGAACTCGACCATTACTGCCAACACAATAATGGTCACTTGGAACTTTAATCTCACGATCTAATCGATATTTACTAAACACACCAAAAGTATTCAAAACTGAAAATCAAAACAAAAAAATTCATATAAACTCGAAATTAACACAATATTTTGCGGGTTTTATAATGGAAAGAAGGACACATTTCCCACGTAACAAAAATATAAAGTTGTCCACCATAACTAATCCTATGCACGTTAGCTCACCAGAAATTATTGACAAAGTGTTTTGGCAACAATATACCAGATATATCTATTGAATTAAAATAATTATAACATTTTTTATTAAACTAGTTTTAATAAAAGAGCTAAATAAAACAGTATATTTGAAAGCGACAAAGAATATAATTACAAGAGAGTGACCATCTTAATTTGACCGAAATATTGTAACTCCTGATATAACACGTTGTGATATAAGAATAAATTATAGATATATTGATATACTATGGAAAATTGCCATCCCTAGTCTACGTATTTTATATCGATTGTTTGTCTAGAATCTATTAATGTATTCTGACATTCTCACTTAACTTTTAATTAAAAAAAAGTGTGTCAAAGTTGTTAAGATTTTACTTGTTACTTTCATATTGTCAGGTCCTTTTATATTCGAGACCATTTATTTTTCATTAAGAACACCTCAAAATGTTAGGTTTGTAGTGTATTCGAGGCAATATGGTATAATTACAATTTGCCAGCATTTAAGAGAAATGGCAACTAAACTAATATGAAAGATAATCGATTATTACTTATTCTGAATATTGCCGTTTTGTTTAGTTGCTAGTTTTATTGAGAGCTAAGTAGCGAGAATTGTAATCTTAAGGTCGATTCTCATTTCTTTCAATACCAGTAAGAATCAAGGGTATCGAGAAATCAAGTTTGACAGCCCTAATAAAAACACAAGAACAGAAAATAGATATTAAATATATTGATTTAACTATACAAACTTGGCCAGGCACGCAAGAGATAGTTTTCCTCATGCACTTTATTATTGTGGTTTTTCCATTTGCTCATAGTGCTAATGTGAATGTATTTCCTTTAAGCTATATTATTACAGATTCCTGCAGGGGTGTTGTTATAAACATAAGGAGGATTCTTGCAAGTTTAGTTTGTCAGTCGCCTGCTAAATGTTTCTTAACTGTTTGAACCATACATTTTGCTTGCCCATTGCTTGCAGGGTGATATGGTGCTGTTGTTAAATGTTTCATTCCATTAAGCCTAAGAAACCGGTCAAACTACTTAGACACAAAATTATGGCCATTCACTTACTAGGACTGTTGGAAGCCCATGTGTAGCAAAAATGTCTCTTAGTTCCATTATTATGCTTGTCAATGTTGTAGACTTCATCTGTCTGACCTCAGGCCATTTAGAATGTGCATCCACAAGTATTGAAAAGTTAATTGTCCTTACACCGACCCTGCCATGTCAATAAACATTGGGCAAAGAATTACCCTAAACATGGGACAAATCCTGGATAGCTCAGTGGTAGAGACTTGGCAAGCTAAGCCAAGTGTTCTGGGTTTGATTCTTGTGTTCAGGTGTCATTATTCAACCAATTTAATTCTAACTTATATTTGTATAAAGAACAACATTTATACCTCAAACTCTGTTAAAAAAACAGATTGATAAAAGCAATTCTTAACTCTTTTAAAATATGTATAAATTACGTATAGGTACTTTGTTTACCTTGAATGGTAGCAATATAATGTTGATGAACTACACTTTGACCCTATCTCATAAGTGGAGTGTATATTCTTGATTTTAAATCAAAAACTTATTTTGTGGTAATGTCTCAACCTCACTATCTATATCTAATTAACTATTTATTCCACTAGTTTTTTTATTTAAAATAATTAAATACTCTAGTAACATTTTAATTAATCTTGTTTTTTCTTCAAAGGTTTTTTCTTCATGTAAGTTTGCGTTCACAGGTAGTTAACAGCTGTATGAAGTGAAAATCTTGAAAATCTAAAGAATTCCCTTATCAATGGAACCAAACCAAGTGACGCGAATTTATATTTTGTTTATTATGCTTTCACTGTCTTTAACATTTCTTTAATTCATTTAGATAATTACTTATATTATAGTGGCAGAACTCTTAAACTTGAATGTGGATTAAACCTTTGTGATTTGTGTTTGTAAATGTTTAGCATGCACTTGTAATACCTTGGGGACTGTGGATAACCAAGGATGCCATGTGTACACTGGAGAATGCACATGCAAACAATATGTGACAGGCAGTGATTGTAATCAATGTGTGCAAGAATACTGGGGACTTTCCAACGATCAAGATGGATGTCAAGCTTGTGACTGTGATCCAGGTGGTTCTTATGATAGCAACTGTGATGTCATCACTGGCCAATGCAGGTTGGTCAGCAGTTAATATAATAACTTACACAATAGCTAAAACGGTTTATTCAAACTAGAAACTTTTCTAGCCTCTAATGTTTGATATTATAAATATATAATATTTTAGATAAAATATGCTATAAAATTTGAATTACTAATCTGAACTAGACAGGTAATAAATAAATATACCTTTTTCTTGACACCAATGGTTGTACTGCATCAGGCTGTCATTACATAGTATATATATTTAAATAGTGACAATAATTAAATAGATAATATGGATGCAGACTTAAAAATAAAATGAAAATATTAAATTGACATGACATAAATCTACACTAATGGGACTATAGATGAAACAAACTATTAACATGTAAAATGGCAGTGAAATAAACACAAAAGAAAATATTCATAAAAGAATTGAAAATATATTAAACCCAATTTGGACACAATACAAGGTCTCTCCATCCATAAACCATGGTCATTGTCGAGAAGATTCAAACCATCTATATTTTCTAAATTTTTCAACATTAGTACTTTATTACAACCAGGAATCCCAACAGTTAGTTAATCATCTTTCTTTTATGTAATTATTTCAACTATATAAGCATAATTATGTTAATAACAGTCACTACTCTTTAAGACCTGGTTTACAGTCCAGAGGATTGGAAATATGGCAACATTTCAAGTGGTCCATCTCGAGACAGATTTGTAGTCTTGCAAAGTAATTTAAGAGTGGTTTCAATCATGGCCACTATTTGACATGTATTTTTTTTAAATAAAATAATTACTATAGAATAATTTAGAGTTAGTCATTTCAGTTAAACTCAGCTACGCCATTTCAAAAGTACCTGAGAAGGTATGTAGTTCTAAACAAGTGTAGCACTAACCAATGACAGGATGAATCAGTCTTGTAGAACAAATACAAAGTTCATTTTGGACAGTAATAGTATTTAATTTTCATGTAAACTAAATCTTATTTTAATACTGGCCACATCGGTGGTTATATGTCTTAGTTGTCATTATTGAATTATACTGGATTACCGGTGACAGTGAGATGTGTGTGTTAAAATCACGGTTGGGTTTATTGAGGGTGATTTTTCCTAAATGATTTCTCACTCTTCCACATAAATGTGGGTAAATTTCCTTTAAAATTCTACTTTGCCCATCACCATCCAATTAAATCCATATGCATCAAGCTGGTACATTTAATTTTCTGGCATTGCAAATATGTTCTACAGTTTAAATTTTTGTGACACATTTGTAGTTTGTTATATTTTCACCCACCTTAGTGGCGTAGTTAGCTAACACACTTGTCATGTTGAGCTAGACTGCCGAGGACAGGGAGACAGAGGTTCGAATCTTGGTCGGGTGAACTTGGGTGGTTTTCCCTAAATGGTTTTCCACTCTCCCTTCACGCAAATGCCGGTTCACTTCCTCTAAAATCAACTTTCCCAAAACCTAATCCATTAGCATAATTAGTACTTAAGTGTATAATCTGAACGGGTAGTAAGACGTGGTGCTAAATAAAAATAAATCAGAGTCAAAGCAAACATCAATTACTACTAAATTGTTTTGGTAATTTAAACTGAAAAACATATCAATGAAACATTGAAAATCTTCTGGATAAAATGGTTTACTATAAACAGGCAACTTTGTGATGGCAATGTTTCTGTAAACCATATACTTGAAACAGAAAGAAGTTTCAAGTTCAAAGTTTATTTGGTATTAGAGCTGGTAAATAAGACAAATAAAAACAAAATTTGAAAACAAAATGAACTTAAGTGTTGTGATCAGGACAGATCTAAAAAGGTGATCTCTAAACGTATTGAAGATTCATATAATAATATTATAACAGTGTCATTACAGCATATGAATTTTGAAATGTATCCTCTGTTAATTGTTTCTCATGTCGGTGACCTGGCGGTCTAGGGGTAAGGTGTCAGACTTCAATGCTGGCGGCCGGGGTTCGATCCTCGGTCCCGGCAAAGATTTATCTGATTACCAAACCCTTCCTTCACCTCTGACAAGACATCTTGTGAATGTGAGGAATGCCAGGCCTCCACCATGGTTCGGATTCCACGTTAAACTGTAGGTCCTTCATTTCATCTCACAATCACCCTACCATTATACATTAGCGTAAGTGCGTATAACCCGAACGGGTAGTAAGACGCGGTGCTAATAATAAAAGTTAAACAATATCAAAAACGGTATTAGGTGGGCCAGTATGATTTTATTTGTTGATTTATAAAAAATTACAAATACATCATAAGTAACATAATTTTGATTGAATACAAGTTTTATACCAACCTAAAATGAAGTATTACCGTGCATCCGCACAGCATTTTCCTTTCTATATAATCTTTATTTTTAATTTGAGTTATTTATATTTTATACACCCCCTATTTTTTCCGTTGGCTGAATTAACTAAATTATATTTTATTTGTGTAACCGTAACTTATTCACACAGCAAAAACAACGAATACTTCCAAGATAACGTATCATTATTGTGCTTTTGCCTATTCTAGGGGCTAACTGCACAGAACCGGGTTCAGTAATCATGTATTTTTCTTTTCTTCATGGTGTGTGACGTCGACTGCATGCCGATTACTGAGTGCTCCAAGATTCGATCAATTGATCACTCACTCAGCGCTCCCGAGATAAGTTCTTAAAGCGCGTTGAAGCCTAATGTACCAATTTCCCGCTGTTGTAGATAGTTATTTAGCTATTTTGTGATTTAACTTAGAATTATATATTAATTATTTAATTAACAATTGATAATATAACAAACAGCAAAGATAAAACTTACGACTGTCTGGGAATATTTTTATTTGTACTTCAATAAAAAATACCTTGAAATGCCTCTTGTGGAATTTTTTTCTATTTTGGTAAACCTGGTAATGACATCATATCCTAATTCTTTTTGTCTGTTTATTTTCGAAGCAAGCTTTAATTATTTTCTTACTTTATATATAGGTGGCCTAATTAATTTGAAAATAAAATAGATATATTCTAAAATTGTGTTTATGATATTTATTGTGTCATTTCTTGATTTATCTTTCATTTATGGGCCTAATTGATATTTGAGTTTGTCATTTATGGTTATGAATGTTCTTGTTTAATATGACAGGGTCAAACTATTTTCTTTTGTATCGTTGGTCTTTATTTAAAAACAAACTATGTGTATTCTCCTTATGTGTACAATATTCAGGTTGTACTTTTATTTTTTTTATTTTTTGGTTTTGTTATTTTTATTTATTTGTAATTAGGCTCTATATACATTCTTGCTTGTAATGACAGTGCAGTAGGCCTAACAATAAAATTAAATACATCTAACTAACTTTAACGTTTAAAACTTTATTGTAAACCTTTATTCAACAAACCTACTTCTATCATGATAAGTATAAAAGCGGAAAAACCAGATAATTCTTTTTTTTAGTATTGTTATTGTAATTAGTACATAGGCGTATAACCCAAACGGGTAGTGAATACGTGGTGCTAAAAAAGAGTGCATACCAATCTTAATTAGTTCTAATGCAAAAACTACTATTACCACCATTAAATATCATAAACTATACCATCAAATGTCAACTACTCATAATACTGATGATTATGTCCTATTGTTAAAAATAATTGTTTTCTAATTTTGTACTTAATGCTCTTGTTGGAGGATATTTCTAACAATAATGTTATTTATTTTGAGATGTTTGAAATAATTATACAATATAAGATTAAATGAATTAAAACACTGTTAAGATAAAATACTAAAAGTTAATTAACTACCATGATCTAAACTGCAAATAATGCAAAGTAATTTCAACGATAGTGGCTTTACTCTCTCCAGTAGAACAAAACAGGCACTAACAATACTTTTGTGGTGGAGCGAAAAGGACCCCAGCCTCAGTAGTTACAGGTTTGCCAAAATTACAACATGCAAAAACAGGTAGGGCGACTATATGAAACTAAACAAATACCACAGTGAAAAATTATACATCTAAAACTTTCCATTAAATATAGTATATTATGCCATCATTCCATCATAATAGCTAGTTTTATTACCATCAAATCACAGAAAGTTGGATATCATTTTTTATCTGGGCTTAAATCTTCTGAAGAAAGACAAATTGAACACCTCATGTATTAATTGATACATATTTTAAGTAGGCATATTCATCAAAATAAGACGAATATTTTAAATAATTTGACTTGTTCTCGATCATGTAAATTATTAACAAATTGAGCTAATTTGAATCTATTTTGTAGATGTCGCCAACATGTGGCAGGCCGGACCTGCAACCAACCTGAACAGAGCTTCTACACAGGCACGCTCGACTTTCTGATCTATGAAGCTGAACTAAGCAGAAGTAGTGAGGTATGAAAAATTAATTGATTGTGTGTGTTTTCATTTAATATGGGTTTTTTTTGGTAATCCTATGATCTAAACTTTTGCCAACAAATTAAATGATAGGATCTGCATTTATCTGTCATTATGTTTAGCCCTATTGGTAAAATGGTTCTTCTCTAGGATTAGATACAAACACACATACAAACAGACGGCATTGTTAAGACAATTTTTTAGTTTTCAGGAAATCATGAAATATTGACATCCATAAAAATCTCGATTTTGATTATTTTTTTATGATCACAATACTTCCTTTCCCCAAGGGGTCATTAGAAGGTCTTGGCTATATATTTTTGATAATGTTATTCCTTCTGTAATTTAAAATTGTGAAAGGTTGCATATTATTAAACTAGAGCAGTGGTATTCACTTTTTTTTTTGTCGTGTACCCCCAAAAATAATGTTTCCAACTTTGTACCCCCATTGGATTTTACACCCCGATAGTATAGCCTATCAGGGAACTAAATAAATTATATGGAATTTAAAACAACATTAATAAAATTAAAATACAGGAAAAGTGCCAATATTTATTTAATGATTACAAATAGCCATTCAATGACATGCCTGGTCTTGTTTCCTCCAAGCTAGTAGTTCAATCTGGGGATGAAAGTTAGCAAGTGCAAGGATGAGACCTGGCTCAGAATTCATATGATTCCTCTCCTTAGTTTTTATTCATGTCATTGAAGCGAAGACTTGTTCTCACAAATAAGTAGATGGTCAACCCTCCCCTGTGGTGGTAGATTCCATTTCCTTTTAGACCGAATTATCACCACAGCAAGAGTGTTATACAAAGAGAAATATACAAATAATAAAAGCTACAGAAGAGGCTTTGAAATAGCAATGTCACTTGAACCCATGGTAAACCGCTCTACAGAAATATCAAATTGATATAGTCTTAATGTTGCTTTTAGAATGCTATCAACAATTTCAGGCTAATCTTCTTTAAATTCAATGGAAAGTTCAGATGAATAGACTGGTGTGGTATCCTCCAATTATGTGTGTTGTCCTCTTTCTCATTATGTGAAAAGTATTTCAGAAATGCTTTACTGAGTCTGTTCAAATGGCATTTAATGATTTCAATCATGGCGTCACTGAGACTTCATTTTGTTCAATGAATTCATAAAAAGTAGGGGAGACTGCAATATTTTCATTCCTAACACAATTTATACAAATCAATACTTTGTTATAAAACCCGTTGATTTTGTCGTCTGTCTTAAAAATATTTTTATCAAACCCCTGCAGCTGAAGGCTAAGTTAATTTAGTTTGGTAAAAATGTCTTCCAAGTAACTTAACTTGCAAAACCACACTTGATTTTAAAAATAGGTCAACAAATAAGATTTCAGTTCTGAAAGGAAACACCTTTCTTCTTCCCTCATTTCAAACAGGTGCGTTAGCACGTGTCCTTGTAACAACCATTGCACCTCATTATGTAGCAATAGTTGTGTGTGTATATGCATGCATGTATGTGTGTGTATGTGTGTGTATGTGTGCGTGTGTGTATGCTTGTGCAGATCCCATATCCTCACACATTTTACTAAAAAAGACAGAAATTTAATGCTTGGGACTTTAATCAAATTAACAACTTTTACAGCAGTGTTCAATGTTTCGTGGAACTCAGGAGTAATATTTTTTGCAACTAAGTTTTGTTTATGTATGATACACTGTTGCCAATTTAAGGGATATGTCAACAAGACCACTCTTGCAGCCTGTCATTGTAGCTGCTTTAACTGTTGATATACTGATACACCATACCCACTGTAAACCTAATTCTGGTCTAATGAAACTGTCAAAGAGTTTGAAAAATGCTAGTATATCGTCAGTAATTATGCCTTTCCCAACATCAAAATAAGGAACGTACACAATCAGCTGGACATCATTAGAAACATCATGATTCATCATTTTGAATTGCATATCTCTTGTCAAATTTAATTTTTTCAACAGTTTGTCCAACAACATCTTGCGCTATTTCATAAATTTGGCGACTTACATTTGTATCAGAATGTTTAATAATATTTTTTTTGCATTTACAGAAGTAGTATCTAGTATTTTATCAGCTATAATTAAAGCACCTGGAATAATGAGAGATTCTACAGCTGTATAAGATTTCTTATTTCTGGCTGTTAACACGTCTAATTCATATGATGTTTCCAAAGCCACCTTTGATGATTGTATTAAATGGTGAATGGCAAGCAAATTTTTGCTTACGCTCTTCAATTTTACGTTTAAAAAATCAACTGGTTTAGCCTTAAATTCACCATGTTTGGTAATTAAGTGCCGTTGTAGGAGAGATGGTCTCAAACTGTTGTTTGATAATGTTTGATTGCAAATAACACATCGGAAGAGGTGGATTACACATATTCGAAATTAATCCATAATTAATGTAAGATTTGTCACAGTACCGACACATCACCAGAATTTTTGTGATTTTAGGGGTCGTTGATTGTGTGAACATAACTTTAACACCGCTTGTACTGGTATCACGAGTTGCTACATAAATTGATACACGGCTGGGTTCTTGTGATTCAGAGTTATCACTAATAAAAGTGTCTTTCTCTACTTCACACTTTCTTTGCAAAATAAACTTAGTCATGGCAAACTAAACGGTTACACTGTGTATTAATGAAAAAACGTATTCTTTGAATTTGCGGACAGTAGTGTCATATGTTGAAACTAATTTTCCTGTATTTTAATATTATCTCCCTGGAAACAGTGTAGTTGACGTGTGCAAACCAATTGGTGTCCAGAACGTTGATGTGTATGACTGTGTGTGAGAGAGGTGTGGAGTGTTGAGCATTGGTAGCTGGCTGGTTGGCTGAGACGATTTGCAGGGGGGAAAGCAATTTTTCTGCCGACGTCCAGACAGCCTCACCCTCAGTCTGCCTCTGCCAAGCAATCATGACTCATCACGCATACACACAGCACAATAGCGTTTAGTACGATTTTTACAAAAATTAAAAACTTTTGGCACACCCCCACGGGTACATGTACCACAAGTTGGATACCACTATGTTAGTTCATCTCAGTTCAGTATCACTTACACTGAGTAACAGAATTGAAATGTGTTGTTATGTTAGCGATTTCTTGTAGCTTAGTAGCTGTGATAACAGTATTATCTGACCCAGAAGCATGTTGATCAGAGTATTGAAGTGAAATTTACTGATCCTCCCGGCAGTTCATCAGCAAACATCCATAACGCAGGATTTAGTGTGATAATATAATAGTATAGTAGTGCAGGGTGCTAACTTGCCGAGGTTTAGAAGGTACATTAAACTAGGACGTGTCCATCTTAATAGTACCGGCTTAGTTTAATATTTTTATGTTGTGTGGATTGATAAAGTTCAATCTAACTCTTGATTTATAGATAGAAGGGATAGGTTCATACTGCTTAGCCCATTCAGTTAACATATTATAATTCCAAACTTCACCACTTTTTTGTAAATGATCTAGTTCTAATAAATAGCTCCTACCTAATATTTCAATATTTGTATGATGAGGGACAATTCTTACCCCACCGGGTGATTAATATAGTTCCTAACTCATTAAGATACTGTCCAAAAAACTCGGTTGGGGAATGAACTCAGGACTAATAAGTAAGCCAGCCAAATCAATGGCGAAGAGTTGTATCATGAACCTGGATACATCCCGGAAATCTGACAGTATGATGTCCAGATGTTGATTGTAGGGGTTAATATGCTTGGCTCCCTAGCAATTTAAGGCCAGAGCTACATTTAAGAAGTTCATTAAACAACCCTCCTTAATATATAATAATTTTAGTATTTGTACACTAATCATAAATCATAAACTTGTGATTGCCATCAACCCAGCATATTTAGCACCAATCTCATGGAACCCAGTGCTCATAACACTTCCGCTTCATCAATACTCTGCAGGTTTAACATTACACTGAACATTTATAGTTCTAAATTTCATATTACTAATATTTCCATCCACATTTGTATTATGTAAGTAATTAACATTTTTATAATATACAGCAATTTTAGTTACCTTAGTATTACAACCATAATGATTTTTATTGCTAACATCACAGGTTGTGTCATTAGATTGATCATACATTTTTTTCTAAATGTATCTACTCATGTGTCAATCAAGGCTGATTAGATCTCCCTAGATCTTTTTGTATTCTTTTACAGTACATTACCGCTCTCATTACTTATGTACGACCATAGAACTTCATGTTTTGGTCAAATTCTGCTTTACATTATTTTTACCTTTTCATACATCTGCTTAGCCACTTTTAAAACTTAACTAGCTAATGACGAGCTCTTTTTGTCTAAGTGTTATTTTACAATGTGCTTTTAGAAACAAGTTGTTAAGTAACACAAGGTTTCACATAAGGAAGCAGATTTTCAATGGTATCTAGTAAATGTCTCAATATGAGAGGAGTGTTGTGATATTAATAATTAATTAAATATTGCATTTATTTGGCAATTTTTTATGCATTTAATTGAAGGTTCATTGAAGTAATGTTTATTTCAATTAACAAACCTCCTCAAGTACTTCTAACATTCCAAATATGAAGTCTTTGCATCACTTGGTTTTTCTAGAAATTGTTACATTAGATGCCATAATTTCAAACTTTGAGTAAAAACTATGCTTAAAAATACATTTAATTTATACTTAATACACTGATACAAGTTTGGTTTAAGAAGACCTACTAATATATATATATAAAATTAATTATTAATTTTGGGCCATACACCCTTAAGTGTTGAGAAAAAACAAGAATAGTGAATATATTTTTGTTCATGTTAAAAAATAGAAAGTTTCTTGTTTGTTTTCATGTTCAGGCTGCTATTCTGCCTATCTCTAGATTATGATTTATCATACCCAAACACTTTTGATGTTAAAGAAAAATATATATTGATTGTTCTTTTTGAGTTATTAGTTCCATTGGAGCTGGCAGTACTAGTTATACTTGCTGTAATGCTGCATATAACTTCCTGACCAATAATACCAAACCTAAGCTATTTCATGTTGTATTGTTATAGAATTGTCAAGTAGTAATACGAGAACCTTTCCGAGATGGTAGAGAAAACACTTGGACAGGAACAGGATTCATGAGGACATTTGAGGATTCTAAATTGGAGTTTATTGTGGATAACATTCAAACAAGCATGGAATATGATATTGTTATTAGATACGAACCACAGGTAACTTTCTTTTGTTTCTCTGGTTTCTATTAAAGATTATTCAAATTTCATCAATGTTAAAATTAATCACTTGTTGCTGTCAATAAATGTGTTACTATTTTACTTACAAAATTTGTATTACTTAAGTTGCTAACCAATAACTAATATTGTAACAAGTTGTGAGATGTGTTGGTATCCAGTGTTACTAACATTATCAGTTGGAAATACGGAGAAATGATTTAATAAAAGGGACTTATATAAAGAGAGTTACTGAACAACTAACTTAAAAGTGTGTTACACAAAATGGCAGAAGGCGCAAACTGAACTAAACCTAGGTGGTACACAAGAGCTGTACAGTTAGGTTAGAGCAATAATAGGATATACAAGAGGCACACAAATTATTCTCAACAGAATAATTGTTTTTAAACATGAGACAGTGAACTCCTACAGTGATAATTTATTCTGGACCGATGAAACACACAAGTTTTGTTTCCAATAACGAGACCAACTCCCGTTGAGACACACAAGGAAAAAAGAGATCTGTTATCATTCAGGAGTATGGCTACCTTATATTGAAATTGTGTGACAGTACAATCAAGCACAATATACCCATTCCCTCCCACACTTTATATTACTTAGTGTCCAGGGTAGAGGGTAGCCATAAAATAATTTCCTCTAAGTGGATATTTTTTCTCAAATATTTTAATTTCTCTGTCATTATGATTTTTATTTAATATTTGACAAATAACTATAATTCGTTATTATGTTTTGGTTTGAATGACCCCTTGACCATTTTTAGCTAAACAAAGAAAAAATCTACATTTATTAAAATAAAAAAGCTGGTGGTGTGACATGAAATATTGCAAGGATAAGCAGAACTTATTAAATCTATTTGATATGTTCTCTCCAACTCTGTCCCGATTTGACCAACCAAGCATAAGCTTTGCTCTAAACACCTCATATGGGAATGTTGATACCTGACCATTGAGTGTTCTACTGAGTGGTGAGAACATTTTACATTCACAGTTTAAACAAGCCCATTTTACAATCCATGGTATACCACTTAAAAATATGATGTAATTTAAAAACTTAGGTTAAAGGGGGTCTTTACAATGAAGGTATGTATTATCACTAATTTATATGGATGAAAAAAATATATATATTTTTAAACATTCAAGTTAAAATACATTTATTTTTGAACTGTTGAGATTTGTGAGATTTTGCAAATTGCAGAATATATTTTTTAGTAATTCAAATCACTTTCACTCACATTCATATCACTCATATAGCCCCATTAACTATTATACTCATTATCTCCAATACACATTTACATACATTTAGTGGTTATTTTGAAATAATTCTTTTGTCTGTTTTGTGCAAAAAACAACTGATAGAGCAAGCATTTTAAATTATTTTGTCAACCAATCAGTTTATTAATTTTGTTGTTGGTGACCTGGCGGTCTAGGGGTAAGGTGTCAGACTTCTGTGCTGGCGGCCGGGGTTCAATCCTCGGTCCCGGCACAGCTTTTTCTGATTACCAAACCCTTCCTTCACCTCTGACAAGGCATCTTGTGAATGTGGGGAATGGCAGACCTCCATCGTGGTTCGGATTCCACGTTAAACTGTAGGTCCTCCATTTCATGTCACATTCACCCTATCATTACACATTAACGTAAGTGCGTATAACCCGAATGGGTAGTAAGACGCGGTGCTAATAATAATAATAATAATAATAATAATAATAATTTTGTTGATATGTGCAATTTTATTTATCAAGGAAAACTTGCTTCATAGTAATTATACTTTCAGTTGCCAGGAAAATGGGAAGATGTAAGAGTTATTGTAGAAAGAACTGGCCCTGTAGATCAAAATGGCCCTTGTGCTAATTCTTTACCTCAAGATGACATTAAAATTACTGATCTACCAGAAGGTATGTGAAATGTAAATTATATTACTAAACAAATATATAAATTCATTTTAATAATTATTAAGATTATAGTAAAATGATAGACAAATCCAGAGTATGTAAGAAATAAGCTATGTAAATCTCTTTACATAAAATAAGAGGGATATTGGTAAACCGTGGCCAATCCCTTGATTAGGAACAATAGAAAACCTTGATTTTTCACCCTTTATCTTCTCTTCGTTTGAACCATGGAAACAAACATTTTGGAAGAAAATAATACAAATCGTATTATGAAGCAAAAAATTCAATCTTGAGTTGTCTTAGCTTCAACCTAAGTATTCATTCTATGCTAGAATACCAAAATACCCAAAGGTTCTAACAAGTGTTTTATAAATAAGGACTGAAATATTATTTTGTGATTTGTGTATCTTAAACAAGATTAAGCCATTGTCAAATTAGACCTACTGCTATAATTTAAGTGTTATTATTATGAAATGTGATGCTTTATATTTGAACGAATTTATTCATGTTATCAGCGGAACTCAAGTTGACCCATCACATTGGCTAAATTAATATTTTTTTCACAACTTGTTTTTGCTCCTTTGTTCATATGTGTCAAAAAATAAACATTTGTGCTAAAAACTTATGTATTATATATAACCTTTAATACAAAGAAAGTTTTAGATTCAAAACAGTCCACAACATTTTGAAAAACACAAGAAATAAACCATTGTCATTTGATTGAGCTACATTTGTACCTACATGTTAACAAAAATGATCTTATGTAAGATACTAAAAAATTTAGCATAATGACTTTTCTGGTTAAAAAAGTTTGATCTAAGCCAACCATCCGCACATAAAAATATATTATAAAAATAAGTTTGTATAGTAAAACAGTATAGAAAAACTGTTCAAAAATGTAAAGTAAGTGATAGTGAAGGAAGCCCGCCTAAAAAGAGAGTTAATTTAGTCCTAGAAAGGAACAAACACACTTCTATATTAATTTATCTTACACTTTTACACTTCTTCAAAACTTTCACAGTTGCAAATAAGTTTGTGCCATTTGTTAGGGTTCAAATTGGGATTACATTTGCCGAGACATGAATATTTTTGGTCTAAAGTTAAACTTTTATACAATATTAAGTGTGAATCTTGAATTGAAATTTTCTGCTTTTATAGAATGGTGATAACTCAAACTGACCCATGACATAAAAGTTTCCATAAAAACTAAAATGCAGAGTTTTTTTTGACAAATACATAAGAGAGAAAAACAGAGCACAATCGATTCAAACAAACATATTTTTGTTTAATTTTATTTTAAATATTCGGGGGCTAAGCTTGGCCTCAAGTGCCCCCCCCCCCCTCCCTACCCCATATTAAATGTTCTATAAAATATTAGATTTTAGATCACAGATGTTCATGTTTGGGCACACATGAGAAGAAATGAACACATTTGAATGAAATATTTTACTTGATGTAGTGGTAAAACTTGGACTCAAGCGTTCTTTGCATTAAGAGTTTAATTAGATGCATAATTTGATAATATAAAATATTACTATATTTTAGGAACCCGAAGTGTAACTGTTTACCCACCTGTTTGTTTGGAAGCCGGCAAGCAATATAAAATCAAATTGGAATTCAAAAATTATGATAAACAGCTAGAAACTCCATCAGCATCAGTTCTAGTTGATTCGGTAAGTGCATCAATAAAATATATACTATATGTGATATGTTTAATCACGCTAAAACACTGTATATTTGAAGCATTAAGAATTCCATCTTAAATGGAAACAGATATAATTTCCTAATTAAAATAGAATATTTTTTTTTAGAATACCTATAATCCATTATATCAAATACACTATTGCTGCTTCTTTATGTGTATATTGGATTACATGACAACCTTGTACAAAGTATTTAGATTTGTACACCCACTTAACCTTTAGAGATTGCCTTTATTAAGGTAACATTAACATGATAGCATGCCATAGTGTCGATGTTAGAATAATCTTATCACCCCATGGCAGGCATTCTTTCACTATCAACATTTATCTTTTTGTAAAATATGGTGTGGTTTTAGTATCTAAACTAGAATTTTACCACCCAACAAAGATATAATCCCTTGTATTTGAAAGTATCAGGTCATATATTGTAGTAGTGAAGTATAGTTGTAGAGGAAGCAAGACTGAGATGGTATGGTCATGTAATGAGGATTGAAAAAGAGAGGATGCCATAGAAAATGTTGTAATTGAAGTATGTAGGAAAAATACTGCAAAAGTGGCCAAGTAAGAGTTGGGAGGAGCAGATAAAAGAAAGTGTTTAAGTGGGAGGAGAAAAATGGAAAAAATTAAAGAAGGAAGAATAGGAGAATTATAGAGGAAGATGGAGACATTCTACTAAACTGACCCGGCCACAGTCTGGAAACATTTGGTGATGATGATGGTCATATATTGTTGGTGTTTGTAATTCTTCAGAAATTATTAGTAGTCTATAAAGGCTAGAAAAATGTAATTCAAATCCATCTTGTTCCTATAATGTGGAAATGTAAGTCAACATCATGAACATTGAAATACATGAGCCCTTTTTCATGCAGGATTAATATATGTGGGGCTTCGAGGTGGCATACAGCGGCGATGCCCCTATAGACCCATGTATGATATTTTTAGAACCAGAGACCATAGCGCTCAAAATAAAACATTTAATATCTTATAGAGGCCGAAGGGAATAAGGCTTATTGCCTTCTACATAGTTTGGAAAATTCAAACTTAAACATATTTTTAATCATAGATATTTGTATAGTACCTACCTTATAAAAAGTGTAGTTGTCTCCCAGAAATGGCAACCTTACCATTTCCTTGTGTGCATTACATATTGTTATTAATTGTTCATTGATACCAATAGGCTTACCGGTACCAACATTTAATTTTACATCTTGAGAGTAAGAGGCAATGGAGTGTAATTCCAGGAGGCCTTGGTTTAATTTTTGATTTTCATAAACTTTTGGTTTATTCATAGACTCGCCACTACTGCAAGGTCTATGGTCTCAAATTTCACCAGGTGCTCGGACCCCTCAGTCGGCCCTCAGACTGAGCTTATCACATCTGCCATGCCATTCACAATAAGCAAAGTTGACGTCTTGTTTGCTCTTAAAAGTCACTTAATAAAAACTGTAAAGTTAATAAAAAAAATAGCAAGATTGAAATTTATGAACAAGGAATATAATATAACTTCTGAAATGGCAAATATGCTAAATAATGTATTTATAAATAGTCGACATACTAAACATTTGTTTCACTAAACCATCTAATTTTTGATAAACATTTATCTATTGTATAATATACAAACCTTACTAGGTCCATTAGAAACAACAATTTCATGGCTACACAATTATTACAATATGCATGTCACGAGTTTAAATAAACTGTGCGCATATCTGCGTGTAATTAGGCCGCGATATAACGGGTGACTGATTTCAAACTAAAACAACATCGCTCACCCTTCCCTACCCTCCCCCGCCTGCCCGCCATAGCTATCAAACACCCGCGGTAGGGTAGGTGACTGATGACTCATCACTCAATCACGCCATTAGTCAGGTTGAATTATTAGATTTTTCCTTTGCCCCTTTTCTCAACCTCTGACTTGTTATCTAGAACTCTGACACATTATGTTAGCCCCTAGACACCGCAACTCTTTGTGCTTACACAGACACTGCCTCAATATGACACATACTGATAGTGTGGGGTGCTGAGTATCATCGGCCTTTGTTTTTCATACAAATGAAACTACCATATAAGAACCAGAATGTACTAAAAACATCAACAAAATGGTTGGACTTTTCCCTGTCCCAAATTTCCCCAGGACTGCTTTAATTTCTCCCAAACCTCGTTCGTGCATTCGGACATATTCTGCACCCTTGCAAATGGACATTTTGAATGTGAGTGCTTTTATATGTAGATAATTCCATATTAATGGCTGAGAATGAAAGTATCTTGCAGAATACATTTAAGTGTTTACATGTGGTGACAGGCATAATGGATCTTCATATAAATGTCTCCAAAACTAAGGTGATAATTATTGATAAGGAAGGCTAGGGAAATGATTTTCAACTTAGTATATATGGAAAACTGTTAGACCAAGTGAATGATTTTGTGTATTTGGGAAGAATTTTTTGTAATAATGGAAGGATGGATGGTGAAATGGACAGACAGGTGTTTCTTCCATTTTGCACCAGCATATAGCTTCACATTCAAACGTCCTTACACGCAACAGCTGAGGCTTTTTACCGGTCCACAGTTCCAGGGGTGTGGAGTGATGTGCCTGCTTTGTAGGCGTACTGTTTAATATGTATACAGCACAATTTACAGCCTGCGCCTGAAGCTCTTGAGGGAGGTCACTGCTGCAAAGAATCACCCGGGCACTCTCTACAATTGTATGCATATCTCTCTCTGAGCGAGAGTTTTGTTTGGTTGTGTATGGGTGTGTATCCATCTTGGAAAGTAGTTGTAGGTATGTGGACTGTTGCAAAGAATGAAATAGTATCAAACGAGGCAAATATGGCATCATATAAAAGTGTGTTAACACCAACATTGCTTTATGGATGTGAAGCTTGAGTTTGTCAGGAGAAACATAAGAGCAAGGTGAATGCGGCTGTAATGCGATATCTAAGAAATGTATGTGGATAAACTTGTATGGACAAAGTCCGTAATGAATGGGTGCTGAAGGCGTGAGGTTTGAAAAGTAATTCATTAGGTCAATGTGAAAGAAGTGTCTTACGGGAGTTTTAAGAATGGAAGCGCATGTAGGACTCAGTGTATGGATGTTGTTGAAATGAAGGGAATATGCAAGGGTAAGGAAGTGTAGAGAAAATAGTGACACAATGGATACAGTACAGAGTTTTTCTTAGCTATATGCACAATGCCTTCCTATCCTATAATGAAATGGTGTGATTAGGTGTGTGTATGCATGTATGCATGCGTGTGTGCATGTGTGTCTGTATGTGTGTTCATGTGTGTATGTTTGTGTGTGAGTGTAACAAATTAAAAGGAATTAAGTTACATAAAGACTTAATGAAAACTCTCATTATAATACAAGGTTTCCTTGATTTCTTTGCAACAAACATGTTAATAATGTATTTAAAGTCAATATAAAGTATATGCTGAGTAAGGAAAGGTATGTTAGACAATCTTGATTCATGATTATAAAGAACCATTCTTTTTAACTTCATTTTTTAAAATTACCTTTACACAATATATTTTGAAAGCATTGAAAAAGATGGCTCCACCGATTTGCTTCAAAATAGGTATCACGTTTTTACTATTTAAATAATTATATATATATGTTTTTCTAAAAAATAATAATTTTATAATAGTTTATTTGTTAAATTTTGTAAAATTTGAGTGTTTTTTTAAATAGCTCAAACAGTTTTGTTCACACTTGGTATCAGGAGAATATTTTTTTATATGATGAATAGTAATATATGTTTATTTTTCTTAAATAGATACATTTTATGGTAGTTTACTTACAAGTTATAGAAAATTTGGAATTTTTTAAAATTCGCCTTGAAGATTGATTTAAAAATAGGTATTAGAGAATAATTTTTCATTATAAATAAATATACATTTTTATTTTTACAAATCAAAAGTAATTTGAGACTGGTTTACCAAGAACACTTATTTTTGAAAATTTGATAAAAATATTTAAACAATTAGGTTTAAAATTTACATATAAAGAGTGTTTAACAAGATAATGTGTATGTTTTTAAGAGGGAAACTTAAAGTTAGTCTACTGAAAACTTATTTTTGAAAATTTTCTTCGACACAGTTAATATATAACATGAAAAAGTTTATGCAATTGTGTAGTATCATTTATTTTATATTTTGGGGTGATAACATTGTATGTGAAGGTATTAACCCTACAGTGTCCAGAGCTCGACTGATTGTGGATATGTCTATTTAGACCACAAAGTGTGCTTCAATTCATATCATATCTGAAATTGTTAGTTTGGTGTTAGATATGTTAGGGATTTTAACCAGAGGACCTTTAGAGTATCAAATAAGATTGCCATGAAGCACAGAAAAATGCAGTTTTTTTTTTATTTCACCTCATTACCTTTACCATTTTGCTCCAAAGTACTTGTACATAGTTTTATTTTTGACGTCAAACACTCTCCAGATGTAAATTTTAAACAAAATTGCTAGATCCATTTTCAAAATTTGGAAATTAAAAAAAAAACTAATCAGTAAACCACCCTTTATTTTAAAGCTACAGTCAACATTAAAAAAATCTGAAAGTTTGCCCAATAGCATCTAGATATCAAGTTTGAACAAAATCCATCAAATTGTCAAGAACTGTGGCCAGGGATAGACAGACAGACACACATGGGGATAGATAGAATTGTGAAATCCACTTTTTTGGGTTTGGACACACATAAAACATAACAATTCATCATAATCTTGAGGTTGAAAATTTACATGATTACTAAACATTATCTTGATATACCATAGGAATGTAAAAAATCATCTTTTAAAAATTCACATAATTCTCTCTATATTTTTTTAGAACCACAGCTTACTACCCATTCAGGTTATATGCCTACGTACTAATTACGCTAATGCTTTTGGGGTTTAGGAAGGTTATATTCAGAGGAAGTGTACACACAATTGCGTGGGGAAAGATTGGAAAATCATTTTGGAAAAACCACCCTCAGTACAGCTTATCGAGATTCAAACCTCAATCTCCCCGTCATTGGCAGTTTAGTTTCCCTGCGAGAATAGTGTCGACCCATGCGTTCACTGAAGCAGGCTATTTCTATATATTGTACTTATTTTAGCAGCTGAAATCTGCTGAGAAATATTTTCCTTATAATTTGCCAAAATCAGAATATCCAGTTTACATAGTCTTTACCTACTCTAGTTATAGTATTTCTAAATTTGTATTTATTGTCATGCACAACAAAACATCTGAACTTTATATTCTATGTAGCACCTGAATGTAATGAAATAGTCCTAAATGCATGTTGACATTTAATATTGTTTCTAAGAGTCCTCCTTTGCTTTCCCTTGCTAGTACACATTCAATAAGTCTATTTTTATGAAGATCCTGCCACCCTCTAGGTTAGTGAATATATATGTTATATAAGGAAGAACAAGTAATATGTCCCAATATATTGTCATTTTGAAATATCTAAAAATACATACATACACTTCCATTGTTCTTTAGGAAGGTCAACCATTTAGATTATGTCATATAATACAACGCCCCCCCCCCCTCCCACCCCAAAAAAACCCCTGTTTTTCAACCGTTTCATGTAATATGTTGGAAATTAACCCTGCCAGGCAAAATGCTGTTTTTGCATCTTTTCTCGGTGTTATTCAAACTTCAACTGGTTTTATAGTTCCTGGTGCCAGTACTTAGCTCAAAATCAGATGATTTTATTTTAATCACTTCACCATTTTATTTTTTATTTTCTTCCTTTGAATTGATTTTTTCTGGTTTTCTTTTTGCCAAACTGTATTATTTATTAAAATTACTTCTGGTAGAAATGGCAACTCTATTTCTCCCCTTTGTGTTTCATAGAATGTCTGCATTTCTGTCTAATATTCAACCTCTATTTGGAATTCTTTCATTAATTCTAATTTGCCCCATGAATAATAAGTGTGAGATTTATCTGATTACCAAACCCTTCCTTCACCTGTGACAAGACATCTTGTGAATGTGAGGAATGCCAGGCCTCCACCGTGGTTCGGTTTCCACGTTAAACTGTAGGTCCTTCATTTCATCTCACAATCACCCTACCATTACACATTAGCGTAAGTGCGTATAACCCGAACGGGTAGTAAGACGCGGTGCTAATAATAATAATAATAATATAATAAGTGCACATAGCGTATAACCCAAAAGGGTAGTAAGACATGGTGGTAAACAGTAAAAGAAAGTGCATATAATAATGTTAGTTGATGACTTGTGTCCACACACACTCACTAGTCTTGTTGATCCCTGAAAGATAATATAGACACCAATGCCGTTTTGGGAGTTAGGGCCTACTACAGTAGTTGAACACTTCTAAAGCCTATGTTATCAGAGGAGCTTGTATTGACATGCCAACTTTAAACTAGCAGCTCTGCAAATGATTCTTAAAACCCATCGTAAACACAAGACATTCATAACACAGCTCATTGTAATGGCTCTAGATATGCTCCATCCTAAGAGGAGATACTGTGTGGATCCGGGTATATTCTGCCAACCATCCCAAGTGGACCCAAGGCATAGGGAAAAAAGCTCTTACTGGATTTTATGTATAAAATAGCAAACTTGGACAGAGATGGTGGCATATTAACCAAACAGGCTTCAGAATCGCTCCATACAGAAATGCAGCAACATTATTATAGAGAATAGCACTTTTTTGTACCACTAAATCTGTGGAATGACACACCAATTCAACAAGAACCAGACCAGGAGTGAGCCCCACTCTTGGAAAAGCACCATGAGATAACATCAGATAGCCTGGAAAAACCAGAATTGTAAACTGAAAGCCATTCCTGCAAGAAACACCTTACTTACGGATATTGGATGGAAAGCATCGGCAACATAAAACCCATACTGAGCACCCACATCAGCAACTCTTCTTGCAAGTCAGAGAAAGCGTATATGAACACCTCTTTTTTTTTATTACCGCATCTTACTGCATGTTCAGGCTATGCGCATATATGATAATTATTACTTTATAGGCTAGGGATGAGGAAGGAAGCATTTTATAGGTAATGTACCTGCATTTGTTCGGTAGTAGATGGGAAACTATTTAGGAAAACCACCCTCATTAGACCTGACCGGGATTCAAACGCCGATCTCCCCGTTATCAGCAGGCCAAAAAAGGCATTATACACACACACACACACACGTCTTGTTGGCTGCTAGAGAATGCTATATACAATTAAAGTGTGCAGCCGCTGATGGACAAAGACATTGAAGCAATTACTTTGTGCAATGCATTGGTTTTGGAGTGACCTCATTAAAAGTTGTGGTTAGGATGTGATAAATTTGCGTGGAATAACCAATATAACAATGACACATTCACTATCTCTTTAAAATTTTCTTTATTTGTAAATAGGCATTAAAGGACCTCTTACATTGTATATCAACTTATTTATGTGAATTCATTTCTCACACCTAGACACCTTACTATAAATATTTTTATTAGTACAAGCTAATATAAATAATACCATTTGCTCTCTTTGTACCTTTTGATCATTGTCTCTTTCTTCTCTTTCATTACTTGTATATTTCACTTTATCACTTTTTTTTCTGCCCTATTTAGCAATATTCACTAATCTTTGATATTTTACTCTGATATACCCGTTATTAGGAAACCAGATGAGGTGAGATGACACCTTTGTCCGCAAATGTTTAATTATAATTGACAAACTAAATTGTGACAGTTTCTTTTTCAATCGTATAAGAACATTTTAAATATTGATATTGCTCAATCCATGGTGTAATATTCGCTTACCATCACAATGGTTAGTTTTTAAAATAATATTGACACAATCATGAGAAAGTTAAACATTGAATTATGCTGTAGCCATGTATTGAATCTTGTAATTGCCTACTATATTGACATTATTCTTTTTAAATGCTGTTATACAACTGTTTTTAGATAGCTTTGGTGCCAAGAATTGAAAGTATACCATTTTTTCGTGACTCTGTACCAAACGAAATACGGCGCCAAGAATTTGAAAGATACAGATGTGGTCAAGCTTATTATGAAGTTGTGAGAGGAAATATTCCTGATGTGTGTGAAAAATACCACCACAGCATTGGTTTCTATGTTCATGGAGGGGCATTTTGTAAGTTGGCATACAAATATGAATTTCATTTCTTTTTTTTTAATCTCAAATATGGAACTCATTATTAATTCATAATGTTTCTAGTTCAATATATTGATATATAACTCTAACTTACAGATTTTATTTCAACATTCAAATCCTATATAACTCAATATTCATTTCTACAGTAATAATGGTTTGCTTTTTTACAATATTGATTTACCTTTCTTTTTCTTTTCAGCTTGTCAGTGTGATCCCACAGGTTCAGTTAGCTCTTTATGTAGTTCTCTTGGTGGTGCATGTCAGTGTAAACCTAATGTGGTTGGTCGTGCCTGTGATCGCTGTGCTCCAGGAACTTATGGTTTTGGACCAGAAGGTTGTAAAGGTAAAATATAATTTTAATAAGGTTTTATAACTTAATTTTATTTATAAATGAGCTCATACATGTGTCCTTAAAAACAATTCTATTAAATTTAGTTATATTTCAAATCATAATAATTTATGAAAAAAAAATCTGAACAAATTTATATATAACGTCAAGAAGCCCATTGTTCTTAAAACTAGTTTTAAATTGTAGCTTTTTTCGAACTAGGCCCTAAAATAAATCTCTCATTAATTATACCTATATGTATTTTTTTTCCGAGAAGTAGTTAGCCCCAAATATTTCTAGTAGTATAGTACATTTCAGACTACTGTCACAAAAACGAGACATGTACTAATTTATTGTAATCACAAACTCTTGATATTTATTTAGAAATAAAGATTTAGAAAAGTATATTATTTTCATAAATATGAGTGAAAAAAAGTACCTATTGTATGTATACAGGACTATACAAACAACTATACTACTTTTTTCATTTGTTCCTTATTCATCCACCATATCAAAACATCAGCAAACTGGCATTCCACGAGCTGCTCACCTTGATGTTCCTCCTGCATTCAGCTGAAAAAGGGCAATCCTAAAGGGGAATCACAAACAAATGGATTCATTGGACTAGCATACTTTCTTTTAATTATATATGAAATAATATTATGTATACTTCCCTATGATTAAATATTTATTGAGAACATGTGAACAAACATAGATTTGTGATCTCACTCTGCATACCACATGGCACTTTTATCATCATTTATTTGCACAATTTTGGGTTCTGTATAGTTAACAATGATTTACATACCCGCTTATTGGTGGTCAAATAGTCTAAGGTGTTACTTTTGTAATAGAATAGGCTGCCTATGATGGGAAGATCGAGGATTAAATCTCTGGTGAGTGTACAAAGGTTTTTTTTTACAAAATTATATTCCAATCTCTCCCCACACACATGTGAGTACTTTCCCTATAATATAACATCCCTAATCCCTGACACCATTAGTGTAATTAGTACATAAGCATATAACCCAAACATGTAAGATTAGTCCACTAAAAAAACCTTGCTTTCTTACAAACTTTTGATTAAATCCCTTGTCATAAACATGCCAGACCCACAATGACAACATGTATGACATTCCATCAACATACCAGACCCACATTGACGACATGCATGACGTTCCATCATCATACCAGACCCACATTGATGACATGCATGATGTTCCATCAACATACCAGACCCACATTGATGACATGCATGACGTTCCAACAATATACCAGACCCACAATGACAACATGCATGATGTCCAATCAACATACCAGACCCACATTGGTGACATGCATGACGTTCCATCAACATACCAGACCCCCAATGTTGACATGCATGACATTCTATCAAAATATCAGACCCACAATGACAACATGCATGACGTTGCATCAACTTGCCAGACCCACAATGACAACATGCATGACATTCCTTCAACATACCAGACCCACATTGATGAAATGCATGACATTCCATCAACATACCAGACCCACATTGATGACATGCATGACTTTCCATCAACATACCAGACCCTCATTAATGACATGAATGACGTTCCATCAACATACCAGACCCACATTGGAGACATGCATGACGTTCCATCAACATACCAGACCCCCAATGTTGACATGCATGACATTCTATCAAAATATCAGACCCACAATGACAACATGCATGACGTTGCATCAACTTGCCAGACCCACAATGACAACATGCATGACATTCCTTCAACATACCAGACCCACATTGATGAAATGCATGACATTCCATCAACATACCAGACCCACATTGATGACATGCATGACTTTCCATCAACATACCAGACCCTCATTAATGACATGAATGACGTTCCATCAACATACCAGACCCACATTGGTGACATGCATGACGTTTCATCAACGTACCAGAGCCACATTGACGACATGCATGATGTCCAATCAACATACCAGACCCACATTGGCGACATGCATGACGTTATCCAAATGGGACTAAGGTTTTAATCCATTTTGTGTCTCCAGACATAACAAAATCAAAAGCGACAATGAAAAAAATTATACTTTATTAGATGGTTAACAACGTTTATTTAAATTTTGTTTTGTAAAATGAACTTATTTAAAAAAATTCACAAACATAATTTTGGACACTATTTTCCAAGATTTTGGAGTGAGCACAACATTTTTTGGGGGGAGAGTTAATAGAATTTTAATAACATGTATGAAATAAAGTGCACTATACTAAATATATACATAAATAAAATAATAAAATTGTAGAAAAATAAATCATAAATAAAAGTAAAGCCACTAACATATTTACACATATTTTAATATTTTAACGATCTTATTTCTTCTTCCTCAGGAAGTAGTAGCAGTAACACTCACTACCACCACTAAATATTGATATATATCATCAGCCTTTATTGATTACACTAGATGTTACGTTTTTAACAAGGTAAGGCTAGCTGGAATAAAAACACGACTTTGTTAATTGAAAGTTGCTACTCTAGGGAATGCGGCTTGGTCGGGAACACACACTCGATTAGGGTGGGGCATGATGGGAAGCAGACAATAATATATTACATCACCATACATGGTAACCAACCTACACGGAAATACATCACACTAGATGTATGAATTGCCAATAAAAATAATTCTATCACCACCACATATATTAATTACGTATGTGATGACTACTTCAATATTTACAATGACCTGGCAACTACTGATTGTTCTTGTGTTTATTCAACTACTGATACCAACATGGCCACAGATAATTTCACCAAATCAGTCCAAAGGAAAATCCAAACGTATATTCCTCAAATTACTATTCAAAATTCCTCCAAATTGTTTTTCCTCAATGGTGTAATATTATACTATATAAGGATAAAACGAAACGGTAATAGTGAATTCCACTAATTTTTTCACACTTTTGTAAATTAGTTAAAACAATTTTATAGCCATCTAGATGAACTCAATAAAAAATAGTAACAAAAGATAATCCAAGAATTCTTAGAAATTAGTTAAAAATAATTGTATGAATAAAGTATCCACATCAAACCTAGAAATTTACGGGAAGATTATAACAGATCCTTTATTATTTGCAAATGAGTTTGGAAATCTGACACCATGCCTCAGTTGGCAGTGTATCTGTCTACTGATTTAAGGAACCTGGGTTTGATTCCCAAAATGACTGAAAAATGTATCATCTCTGTAATGTGAGCTTACCCCTTTCACAGTGATGAATTAATGGCTGGGGATTGAGGGTGGTATGCAAGAACGTTAGTGAATACTTAGTGGACTGGTAGTGTGCTCGGGACCACACTATCGCTCCACCTTTTAACTTATGATGATGCAAGCAAACCCACGCTTGTGTCCACTTAGTCAAGTTCTTCCATACAGCCCTAAATGTTGTGCCTGTCCTAGTCTTAAAATTAGATTATAAGCTACAACAGGCCTAACAAGCCTGTATTGGAAAATATATGACTTGAATAAAGAAACTGCCCTAGGCCACAATATGGAAACAGTAATGGATGTAAAGTAAATTGAGTTTGGGAACTACTTTCATTCTTTGTATAATCCAGTCTTACCTGTCTTTCTCTGCCCCGTTATTGAAACTAGTGTACCTGGTTACATCATACCCAAGGATGTTGCTAATGCTAATAATAAGTTGAGTTCATCTAGATGTGCTAGGGTAGATGGAATTCCATGCTTTTATGTTAAAGTCTGTGCCAACATTCTCAGTTCATCGTTAGCCCATATCTTTATTATTAACTTGTCAAATGAAACTTTCCTCCTAGTATGTAAATAATCTGTTGTGATACCTATTTATAAAAAAGGATCAAAAACAAATGTTAATTATGGACCATTTTATCTCTTAATCACTTCCTCTAAAGTATCCGAGAAAATAATACATGAGTATACTCTACACCACTTAAAGAATAAACTCTCAGAAAATTAACATTGCTTTATAAATAAAAAATCTACTGTCACAAATTTAGTAGGATATTTGGGGTATGTTGACCCTCATGGCCAGTTTGATTATATTTATTTTTACCTAAGTAAGGCTTTCGACTTATGTAGCATAGTATTATTCTCTCAAAACGTTTTAATTTTTTCCTATCTCACTCATAATTATGTAAATTGGTTTAGTAGCTAGTTGCATAATAGATCATTTGCTATCAAAATAGATTCACACATCTCCAACTCATTTTCAGCCCCTTGTGATGTATCCTACAACAGGGTTCTAATTTAGGTCCTCTTCTCTTTAATGTTTAGTTGATGACATTGGTAAATACTTAAAACTCACCTGGTTATTTACTTTTGGCGGGTGATGTAAAACTATTTAAAATTATCAAATCAGATGCATATTGTATGGATTTACAAAATTACATAAATAGTATTTCACAATGGTCTATTGAAAATGAATGTATATTGATAAATCTAATATTTACCGTCCAAATCCATGTCTTTTACTAGAAAAACCAATCCTACATTTTTTTTTATAAATGATAACATAGTTCGCTCCCATTATATTAATATATTAATAATCTATGTGTTCTCCTGACAACAAACTCTACTTTCACTATCATGTTCACCATATAATATCTCAATTATTGAAATTACTTGGATTTAATAACTGTATTACCTCTTCATTAAAGAAAGTTGACTGTAGCAGATACAGTGTCTTAACATTAAGTTGTTACCACTGTTACACAAGACCATTGGTGTCATGGCGGATTGGGAGGGGGG
>CABEEJ010000209.1:146649-171968 GCA_901482245.1 Timema douglasi
GGTGTAGGTATCAAGTCCAACATATAAGCTAATTGCTACTCATTACTCTGTTTTGAAAATGACAACTTAATCAATACCAGAAAAGTTTATACACACACTGTGTATTCTTTTGTAACAATAAAAGTTATTTGCTAAATATTTTGCTTGCTTTACTAAAAGTAAATCAAAATGAATGACCTTTGTTAGTCTACTAGACCTGTTAACAGTGTGCTTCAGATTCTTCACATTTTATTCAAATGTGTTAACATATTGAACCAGTGGCGTAGCTACAGTAGCCCCATGGCTTCTTTGGTGCTGACTGATAGCTCACAGCTGACAGCCAACAATTAGGGATATACCTAATTTTGACTGTCAGAAGTGACAGTGACTAAAAACATGTTTTTGCAGATCATTTGGTTCGGTGTAGGGATGCATAGTTTGGTCTGGTAACTTTTCAAAGCCGTCAGCACCGTAGAAGCCATGAGGCTACTGTAGAAAGCTTGTATGGGGGTGAGCTTAGGTTTTTATATTTTAACCCTACACTGAATTTTATGTATAAAGATTTATGATGAAATTTAACAGCCACTAGCTTAATGTTACTACCCTTTATTTTTCAACAAAGATTTATTTAAACTTGCAAAATATAAAATTTACTAGGTTACACTTATAAATAAAAGTATAGTAATACAAACATAATTAACAGAATATGACTTTTAAATAATATGACAAAATTAACTGTAAATCCATAATGCAGGAATCATGATTAAATATGAATAAACAATTATAGTTGAAAAGTTCATTTACATAATTACTAATAGAAAATCTTATCACCGTGGAGATGCAGCTAAAATATCTATGACTTCTTCCCAAATAACACTGATTTCTCAGTGAATGTTTAACATAGCCAAACTTGTCAGTCTTTGCTCCCTTGTAGTGTTTCTAAAATAAGTATTTAGCCGACGCAGTGTCTAGAAAGACTGCTCACTTGTACTTGTGAGGACTGGAAGGGTAGCAAGAATCTTTAGCAATCTGTTTATGACTAGAAAAACATTTCATTTGCACTCCCAATAAAATCCGATAGCATTTTTAGGTTTCTTTAAAATCTGTCCTATGTGGCTTTGCCAAAGCCGTAGTTCTCCAATTGCTATATTCAAATCACACTCTGGGTCATCTTCATAAAAAGTGGCTAGCTTTATCATGCTATCCTCTTGCTTTGGAGCTGTAGAAATAATTTCCTCACTAGCCAAAATACAAATAAAAAACTGTGATATATCTTTGTGTTCAGGAAGCGCTGTTCTATCACATTACTGAAAGAATCTAAAGACACAAAAATTGAAATTCTGAAGTACTCTTCAGGAGACTTTGTCTCAACCTCAATGTTACACCTTTGTGTCTGATGGCCACACATGTATGACAATGGCATCAAAATTTCCAATCCTCCAGCCAACTCGGATGCAGATTTGAATATCTCACTAAATTTGTTGTCTGCTCATGATCTCATTGATTGTATTTCCTGGTGAACGTAAGATACCATATTCATTGCTGTAATGAGGTCCATGTTCTGCTGTTGAAGGAAGCGACAGAGAGGCAGACTGATAGAAAACACCTTGGCCAACACGTGAAGGCAGACCAGAAACGTTGACTGCTCACTGGTACAACTAGTTGTAGGGCTGTTAATGATGAGTCTGCATCAGAATAGTTTGTAATTTCCTGCAAAGCTTTATGCTCAGCAACCAGCATCTCTCCCATTAGCAAAATTATGTCATCATGCCTTTCTATCCAGCACATGACATACATCTGTTTCAATATTAGAGCCTTGGATCGTGGAAAGTTTTTCTTGAGAGTGTTATTTAAAACATTAGAGCACTTAGAGGTTTTGAAATAAAGTTAAAAGTTTACTAGCCGTTCCAAGGAATTTTTTTACCGGAAAAATGTTACTCGCTTCACTCCCAGCCAAATTCAAACTATGTGATGCACACTGCACATATAAGGCCAGTGGGTGTTTTTTTGCTTGCAAGCGGTTGCTCACAATTCATTGTTCCACTTATTGAAGAGGCTCCATCATAGCCTGGCCCACTCAAGTATTCGGTCTTTATACACAATTTTTGGAGGGAACTTAAAAGGACACTGGCTAAGTTCTTCCCTGTAACATCAATAAGTGGCTCAAATTGGAGAAAAATTCTCTAATTTTATCAGCATTAAGGTAAGACATCAATACTGAATTGCTCGATGCTTGAAATGTCAATGGTTTCATCAGTAAGAACTTGGTGGAATTCAACATTGAAACCATCTTCTTAAGCAATACTTCATCACAAGCACCGATAACTTCATTCTGAGTGTTTGGTTACAAGTACTGTGCGTATTTCAACCCTTTCCATAAATGGTTTTACAATGTTATATCTCCAGCACAAACTCGGAAACGGAGGAGAGCAAGAAGGTTCCCATCGTTTTGAAGTGGCTCCTCTGAAAAAGTAAGAGGGTCACTATCCCTGTAACCCCGTAGAGCCTGACATCCACAAAGTATTATGATTTTAATAATTGATTTTAAAGTTTTTTGATTTTCTTCAATTTGATGACTTTGAGCAGAATTTAGCAGCGATTCCACACTATATCGCTTACCTTTTTCAATGCTCAAAAGGTCTTCGGCCTTTAAGATACAAGTTTTGAGATAGTCAGTTTTCTCATGAAAAATGAACTCTTCCACTACATTCTTCCACCGTTTAGACACCTTTTGAATGAAGAATGAAGTCCCCTTCCTCCCCCTTAGCAAGAAAGCAGAGCACAGTACTTTCAAAATGCACCATCCTTTGCCTCAGAGTATAGTAACCACTTCCACCTATTTAACCAATTGTGTAGAAATTTGAACTTACATTTTCCACTCGCAGAAAATGAATAAGACAATTCATGCATCCATGGATGTTGTAAAATTATCACTTTAAAATCCTTTGAAAAATATTACTAAACATTTTGACATAAATACTTTTTTTTTTTTAACCAGCATACTCTGCAAGCTTGTGTCTCTTCAAATGTTTATATAGAAATAAGTGTGTGATTAAAATAAATTATGTTTCTAGAAATTGGTAACATACCCATTTCCATTTTCTTCTATATCTTAAAATGTGGATGCTATTTGAGTTTTAAATTATGTGTAAGTATTATTATTATTATTAGCACCGCGTCTTACTACCCGTTCGGGTTATACGCACTTACGCTAATGTGTAATGGTAGGGTGATTGTGAGATGAAATGGAGGACCTACAGTTTAACGTGGAATCCGAACCACGGTGGAGGCCTGGCATTCCTCACATTCACAAGATGTCTTGTCAGAGGTGAAGGAAGGGTTTGGTAATCAGATAAATCTGTGCCGNCCACGGTGGAGGCCTGGCATTCCTCACATTCACAAGATGTCTTGTCAGAGGTGAAGGAAGGGTTTGGTAATCAGATAAATCTTTGCCGGGACCGAGGTATGTGTAAGAAATAAGGTGATAAAATACGAGGCATATCTGGAAAGTAATGATATATTGTGTCATTGCCACTAGGAGGAGTTTAAATGATTGTTGTTAGTAGACTGGCTTTGACCTTGATCCTTTTGGATTTCCTTTCGCTTTGGTTTGGCAGTACTAGAATAGTTTATGTTTGAGTGACACGCTATTAAAATGGCAGCGCCAATCCAAGATCCCGCAAAATGTGAAGTTTGTTCCTTGATAAGTTTTCTGAACACAGAAAGTAAGCGCCCAGCAGAAATTTCCCAAACAAATTTTGCTGTTTATGGTGACATTATGAATCAACAAAATGTGACAAAACGGTGCCGTTAATTCTTGGTAGGAAGGACTAATGCTCACTATGAACAAAGGAGTGAAGCCGTGGCAGAAAAATTAGGCTTTAAATAATTGTGCATGCACTGGTTACCCAAAATTTTAACGGACGACCACAAGAAAAAAAATGGATGTGTTCCACGCTCATGTTTCTCACACATTACACAGAGGAAGGAGATGAGTTTTTGGACTCTATTGTGACTGGGGATGAAACTTGGGTTTGTTAACACACTCCTGAATCGAAGCAGCAGTCATTGCATGGTGCCATATGCCCAAAACAAACAAAAAATTCAAAACGTCAACAAAAAAAGTTTTTAATTAAGGTTCCAGTTTTCTGGGACTGAAGAGGCATTCTCCTGGTTAACTTTATGTCTCCTGGCACAACAATTAATACCAATGCATATTGTGAGACCTTTATACGGCTCCGACGGGCGATTCAGAACAAAAGGAAGAGAATGTTGACTGATGGCGTCTGCCTGCTCCAAGACAATGCTCCAGCCCACACCACATTTGCCACCACTGGGCTGCTTGATAGTTTCAATTGGGTTGTTTTGAATCATCCACCTTACAGTCCAGACCCTGCGCCTAGCGATTATCACTTGTTTCTTCATATGAAGAAACATCTGGGTGGAAAAAATTTGATGACCACAATGAAAAAGTTCATAACGTGGTTAAAAGGACAGGCGGCAGACTTTTATAACTCGGAGATACAGAAGTTGGTTCCCAGGTTTAAAAAATGTTTGGACAATTCCAGTGAATATGTGGAAAAATAAACTGTTTGGGATAAGGGGGGTATGAAAACTGCATTTCATAGTTATTATTTTTTGTATTTATAATGCTAGCTATCTTTAGAAACTCTATTTAAATTACCTTTGTGTGTTTTTAGATGTAAAGATGGTCACTATGGAGATCCTCGAATTGGTCATGACATTCCTTGTCGTCCTTGTCCGTGTCCTGGAACCATAGACTCTGGTCATTCATATGCCACACGTTGTTCTCTTGATCCTCAAACACAAGATGTTGTGTGTGAATGTAATGTAGGCTATGCAGGTACTACACACTACGTTTTTTACTCTCCCAACAATCTAGACTTTTTTAATTCAAACTACAAAAAGGTTTTATATAAATATGTAGATTTTTGTGAAAACTTGTTGGATGTATATGCGTGGGGTTGATTTATTTCATATTTTATTTTGGTTTATTCAATTTTTCAGCTTTATTAATGTGAGAGAAATTAACTCAAAAATACCAACCACATGCATCCAAACAAACAAAATAGGTTTATGATTTTATTGTGCATTTGTTTTAGCAATGTAAAACTTAATTGTTTAGGTGGTTTGTCTTCATACAACTGTTAATTATATCTATAGTTAACTTTTAAACTGAATATCTTTGAAAAATGTTATAACTTTCTTATATTAGGTTCACGTTGTGATGTGTGTGCTGATAATTACTATGGAAATCCAGAAATACCGGGTGGTTCTTGCCGATCATGTAACTGCAGCAACAATATAGATATATCAAGGCCTGGAAATTGTGATAGTCATACAGGCGATTGCCTTCAGTGTCTCTTTAATACAGAGGGTCAAAACTGTCAAGTATGCAAATCCGATTACTATGGAGATGCTATCAATCAACAGTGTAGGGGTACGTATCAAAATTTGAAATAAAATAATCTGTGCAGATGAGTTTTGAACCTTTGTTCTTTGTTAATTAGAAGGCTATGTCATGAAAAGAATGAAAAAAATAACAAAAATCCATATGTTAAAAGGTTCTTAAGATTTTCTCTCAATAAACACATTTTCTTGTTCTCAGTGGTGTAGGATGTCTTGTTGCCAGGGTAGGCATAACTTGTTTAAACTGTGAATGTAAAATGTTCTCACCACTCAGTAGAACACTCAATGGTCAGGTATCAACATTCCCATATGAGGTGTTTAGAGCAGAGCTTGTGCTTGGTTGGTCAAATCGGGGCAGAGTTGGAGAGAACATATCAAATAGATTTAATAAGTTCTGCTTACCCTGAAAATACCCTATGTAATGTCACTGTTTTTACTATATTTTTAATGAAATTCACAACAAATCATAAATCAAATACTTATATTTCTAACCTAATTTCAGAATGTGTTTGCGATCTTTTGGGAACTGATAAAAAGTCTGGAGCTTGCAATCATATAACTGGACAGTGTCCTTGTCTTCCAAATGTCATTGGACAGACTTGTGATCAGTGTAGGGATAATCATTGGAAAATTGCAAGTGGTACTGGATGTGAGGCTTGCGATTGTGATCCTATTGGTTCCAATGCTGAGCAGTGCAATTTGGTGAGTGATTGTTCAGATTCACATGGTATCAATGGGATTTTACACAAAATGATTTATTATTATTATTATTATTATTATTATTAATTTAAATATACAGTTATGAGTTGTATTTTGTAATACCAGAACTCAATCTTTTTTTTTATATCTATCACATTAGTTCCATATTTATACACCCGCCTCGGTGGCGTAGTTGGCTAACGCGCTTGTCGTATTGAGCTCGACTGCTGAGGATGGGGAGATAGAGGTTCGAATCTCGTTCGGGTGAACTGGGGGTGGTTTTTCCTAAATTGTTTTCCACTCTCCCTCCACGCAAATGCGGGTTCACTTCCTCTAATTCAACCTTCCAAATTCCTAGTCCATTAGATTAATTAGTACTTAAAGAGTATAACCCGAATGGGTAGTAAGACGCGGTGCTAAATATTATTATTATTATCATCATCATCATATTTATACCATCATACAATCATCATCATCATCATAATAATCATCATTAACTGTTTCCAGAATATGGGCAGGCCAGTTTGTAGAATGCCTCTATCTTCCTCTATCCTTCCCCCCATTCTTCCTCCTTTAATATTTTCCATTTTTCTCCTCTCACTTGAAGACTTTCTGTTATCTGCTCCTCCAAACTCTTTCTTTTCCTCCCTTGCTGTCCTTTTCCTATATACTTCATTTCCAACATTTTATTTGTCATCCTCTCTTTTTCCAACCTCATTACATGACGGTACCATCTCAGTCTTGCTGCCTCCACTATCTCATGTACCCCAGGAATATAGAGTTATTTTGTTGTTTAACTAGTTTCCCTTTAACATTGACATTCTACGGAATTTATCAGTACTATACAATTTGAACTATAGAGAAAGTAAATAAAAATTATTATTTTTGATATGAAAACATATATTGATAAAGTTCTACTTATATATTTGAAATTAAGATAGTTATTGCCTATGTAATAAAAAAGAAGCAATAGTTAAGCTATGCATATAACTTAAATAGGTAGTAAGACACAGAGCTAAAAAAAAGAAGAAAAAAGTTAATCTCCTCTAAATTTAGATTAATCCTTATTTCATGTAATCATTTATTTATTTTAAAGTCTATAGCATTCCTTCTCATCTGGAAAGTTCTAGAATTACCTTGCAATCTAACTTGAGCCTACATTGTAACTCCAATATGCAGTCATTATTAAATAATGCAATACATTCATTATAATCATATTTTATTGCTAATTATAAAATTAACTTCTATGATACACACGATTCATTTAATTTTGCACAGAATTGCAACATTTTTGGTTAACAATTTTATTTTGCTACACCCATTATATTATTTACAATATATTCCATATTTGTTCTTTTATTTGTTGACAAATATATGAACAGTATAATTTTATGTAATTGTTATACTCAATGTGTTGTAGATACCAATACTATTGCTTTTAAATGGTTGCTTAAAACTTTATCCAGTCAGGGAAAGACATCGCATCTTAACATATGTCCAAAGTTGTTGTTTTATTATTACTTTATTTGTTTAGAGGTAGAAAATGGGATTACACAATCTAATTTGTAGATTTAAAAAAAATTAGTTTTTAAAATACTTCTTATTTTAATAAGCCTGAGTTATGTTGTGGACTATTTTTTGGTATTTAATGGAAATATTTACCAAAGAAAAAATTGTTTTAATTGACATACATTAATAATTTTTGTAGCCGAATAAATTAAAATTAATTAATAAACTTTTGTTCATATTTCATGGGTTAAAATATTTCCGAGATATTTACTGTCCATTTTGGATATATGAATTACTAATGTTCAAAAACCTTATTTTTATGATATATTTCAATGATATTTTAGGAAAATGTTCATATATTTCATTTTTTATAAATGTATTACAAACTAAAATTTATATTTAAAAAAAAAGAACATTAATAGTTTCAACAAAATCTGAATATCACTGGCATCACTAATTATAAAGATAAAATTACCAACCAAGGCCTACATATTTACTGCCGGTTCAGGTTATACAATGTGATAATTACTCTAATAGGGTAGGAATCAGCAAAGAAGCATTTTAGAGGTAACATACCTGCATTTGTGTGGAATGAGATGAGAAACCATTTAGGGAAAACCACCCTTAGTTGACCTGACTGAGAGTCAAACTCCTATATCCTTGTCTTCAACAGGCCAATATAACACAAGAATAACATCTTAGACCATTAAGCCACTGAAGCAGGTATATACTAATTAAAAGGACCTATTATTACAAATTAATTTTGTTCATTTGGCATCAAATGATTGATTATAATTATCACTGTAAAATGTACAGTTAAACTTTTTTATATAGATAGAATGTTAATTAATGGTTTTATATATAAGAATAATCATGTATTTTTTTATTTTGTTTTAATATTTCATTTTGTATTGAAATAGTTAATTATGCATTAATTAATTTAATTTAGATTTAAAGCATATAACTCAAATGGGTATTAAGACACAGTGCTAAAAAAAAACTAGAACATTTTTTTCCTTGTAATTCCAATAAATATTTGTATATGTGTCATTTCGTATTAAAATGTAGCAGTCATATTTTGTAGGCATCCTTTATTTTGTAAAATAGCTTCATAAAAACTTTCAAACTATTATTTGTTACATTTTAAAAATGTTGGCTCCCCCAGGAATCAGCTCAGATCTCTTACATGAGCTGTTTAAAATTATGTAGTTTCATAGTTTTACATACTAATAAATTATTTTCACAGGCTAGGTATTATTTGTGATATTGTTTTTTCCTAGTATGATGGTCAATGTGATTGCAAGCCAGGATTCGGAGGTCGCCAATGTAACCAGTGTCAAACCAATTATTGGGGAAACCCAACTGTGGAATGTCATGGTAGGAATATTTATTACAAAATTGGTTTATTATTTATTTTTCAAAGGTGATAAATGACTTGGAATAATTTTAAAACTCAAGGAGTTTAGGTGTTTTAAGTTATATTTTGAATTTAAAACATCTTTCAAACAATTATCAAACATTTCTGCAAATTTAAATTATTGTTCCTAATTGGTTCCCCACTCAGCCTCTCATATGGCTAAATTTCCTCTAAATAATTACATTTTCCCCATACTTACCCTTTTAGTGTAAAAACTGCAGTTTGCCTGACTGGCTGAATGTGAACATGTAACAAATTAACTAAAAGAGGAAGGCTTGGTTTAGGTTGCCCAGCAAAATATTAATATTTTATGGAATAAATAATATTCATGTGTGTGCGTGCATGTATGAGGGGAACTAACATTTATTGGTATGGTGTGTGCAATGATAGTAATGAAGAAAACCTTGCAGTTGTTATATTTGACTGTTTTTTTTAAATTTTTGTTAGTAATAAAACATAAAGGGATAATATAATATGGTTCCAACCAATTAGGTAAAGACTACATTATAACCTAATATTTATTAATTAATCATATATTAATATCATAAATAAGTAATTATTTATTTTATCGATCCAAATTACAAAAATCACAATTTATACATTTTGTAAGAGATCTTATTTTCGTTAAAATGTAAACTACTATAATTATTTGAATATTTTACATCATAATGGAGCAATGAAAGCACTTTTGATTATGTTGCTGTGTTTAAGTTTGGTTGATTTCATGTTAGACCACAGTATCCCCAACAAATTCTATAATGGTATATTATTTTATTGTTCCAGGTAAGCTTAGTCCCAGTTTGAAGGCATTTAAGTAGTTTCATATTTACTTAAACAATTCACAAATAAAAATAATGTTTCAGCTTGCAAGTGCAATCCTCAAGGCTCTGATACTTTGCAATGTCATCGCAACAATGGTAGTTGTGTATGCACAACTGGAATTGGTGGGGAAAAATGTGATGAATGCGCGAGAGGGTACATAGGCCAAGCCCCTCATTGCAGCCCGTGTGGAGAGTGTTTCACCAACTGGGACAGAATACTACAACAACTAAGAGGTATCAAAACAATAATATGCACTTTCACCATTACTTTTTAATCTATCCTTAAGAGTATCCTATTAGGCTAATGCAGAAGCATAGGGAAGGGTTGACACTAAATGGTACAATGCAGCTATTAGGATAAACAGAGGATTTGGCTTTGTTGGGCAATTCTAATGAAGGTGTTGCAAGAAATGCAGACATTTTACTATAGGCTTGTAAGGAAATAAGCAGGGGCAGTTCGTGATTAGACCTTAATGGAGGGGGCTCACTTAAAAATTGTCAAATTAGGTAAACAACAGCTTACCTTATTCAACCTTTATACCATTCTGTTATTAACTTACAAAATACACTTAAAAAAGTATAAAATGCGTAAAGTTAATAAGAATATAAGATTAATTACAAGGGTAATCTCTCTGAATTTAAAGAAATTACTTGTACTTTTTTGTCAGATTAATCATTGTCAGAAAAATATAAATTTAAGAATAGGTATTTAAGTAACATATTTTATAATTATAAATATAATTTTGCTGATCATGCTGATGTCAATTATTTGTTGCTAATTAGGCAGGCCATTGATGCCGATCATTTGTTTTATTTAATTTTAAATAATACTAAGATCAACATCATCAACGACATCAGTTTCCTGCCTGTAACCTGGTCAGTTTATTAAAATGCCTCCATCTTGTTCTATCCCTCCATGATTCTTCTACCTTAAATCTCTTCCTTCTCTTCCTCTCTCTTGCTCACTTACTGTTATCTCCTCCTCCCATCTCTATACTATATCATGTACTCCCTGTACCCCCACTCTTTCCAGGATAACTTCATTCCTAATCTTGTGTCTCCTCATAACAGCTGACATGCTCCTCAAAAACTTGATTCCCCTGGCCTCCACTTTCCTTGTCTCTCTTACATTCATTGTCCTTGTTTCTGCTGCATATGTGACAATGGGTATAAAATACGTCCTGTACAACACTTCCTTACACTTAGAGGGTACTTCTCTTCTCCATAGCAGGTCTCTTACACACCTTAAGAGCAACTCTTCCTGCTGCACTCTTATCATTAAATCCTCTTTACTTATTTTACAATATTTACCTTTCTCAGCTACACTCCATCCAATTTTATAACTTTACTAGGACTAACTCTTTCCTTGTAACTACCATCACTTCACACGTCACCATACTGATTATTATTCCATACTCTTTCTCATCCTCATTCCATTCATGTAGTTGTTCCTGCACTTCCTCTTCTTTCTCCCCCCATACCATCAAGTCATCAGCAAACATCAAGGCTTTCATTCTTTCCTCTCTGAATTTTCCTGCCCCTTTGTTCATGACCATTTCTATTACCGTTACAAAGAGTAGGGCACTCCTCTGTTTCACTCAATTTTTTTTTTTTGGAACCACTCTGTCCTCCCACTATCTGTCTTAACACAACTCAACTTATCATCATACATACTCTTTACTCTCATTAAACTCCTCTTTCCACTCCAGCCTCCTCCATCACTTTGAGGACCTTATTTCTACATTTTTTCTTTCTCAACATTTCTTAATATTCTAAATAGAGTATGGTGTATCAGAGGCTTGGTGTATAAATACTATTTTTTCTCTCCATTACTAAAATTTAAAATGTAGGGTGTTCAAAAACAAGTTGGTTAGGCAGATTTTTAGTCCAAAATGGGGTTGAATATATTGGGGATTGGAGGAGGCTACATAATGATAAGTTACATAACCTTTACTCATCACAAGACATTGTTATTATGATCAATCCTCGTTTAGATGGTGGGCAGAACATGCAGCATGACTGGGAGATTCTAAAACCTTGTTCAGGGTATATATTGGCAAATCCAATGGGAAGAGAACATTGAGAAGACCAAGACGTAGATGTGAAGATAACATTAAAATGGACTTGATAGAGATAGGGTGTAATAAGATGGAATGGATAGAACTAGCTCAAGATAGGAATAAGTGGTGTAGGCTTGTAAGTTCGGCTATAAACTTTCGAGTACTTAATGCCATAGAGTGATTTATTAGGTAATGAATAAACTTCAAATAGTAAATATTTTGGGATCATACATTTTAGAAAATTGTTTTTATGGTCAGCTTACAAAGCAGTATATATTTTATTTATTCAGTTTTAAAATCTACCTCGTCTCATTTAGTCATACCGGCTCCCATAAGAGGCTGTAGTTTGATATAATATGCTATTGATATATTTTTAAACAATTATTCAATTTATGGATACCTGTTTTGGGTGTTATGCTATTTCTAAGGTATCTATTTTAATTTTGGTTAATATTTCCTTATAATATCAGACACCTTAGCTCAGTTGGTAGCATGTCTGTCTACTGAGCTAAGGGTCCCGGGTTCGATTCTCAGTATGGTCAAAAAATGTATCATTGGTGAAATGTGGGCTTACCCTTTCAAAGTGATGAATTAATGGCCCGGTACTGGATGTTCTGTGTCTCCCAGTCCTTATATTATAAGGCATATGAAGCTACAACAGGCTTAGCCAGCTGGTAGTGGAAAATATATGACTTGAATAAAGAACTGACCACAGGCAGGAAACAGTAATTGATTTAAAAAAATTATTTTTAATGTTGTCTAACAATATTAGCCAATACTGCATAGTGAATAGTTTCAAAACTTTTTTTTTCTCTATAAATATTCTATTGAGTTTTTAATTAAAATGGGTTTTATGAAAAAAATTCTTATCATAGTACCAGTAAAGCTGCCCTTAGGAAATAAACCGTCTAATTTAATATGAAAAATGTGAATAGAGATTTATTAAAAGATAACGTATCAATATTTTTCAAGAGATGGGATAGAAAACTCTTTTGTGCACTAAACTTCTCCAATTGTAGATTTAATCTTATATTCTCAAGATTCTTAGATAATGCTGCACCAAGAATTCATTTTTGGTCATAAATGAACCTATTTATAAAGACAAATAAATAGTCATACCGCCATATATAATGTGATTCATGTGGATGAGGTAGGAGACCAATGGTTGGAGGGTATGGCTACAACAACAGCAGTTGGCAAGTTGACTTATAGATGTTTCCACAGAAATATCACATGAATGTTTCTCAGAGGATCGAGGCCATGCATAAATCTACTCCAATCTTCTAAAAGCTACACGTTGGCTGTGCCACGCCTGGATCTATTTAGAGGGTGGTAGCACAGTAAACCAAGCTTCAAGGCTATTGTTCACTGTATTATCAAACTCATGTATTGTTTAAAGTGGAGCCATAGATACTAAAACACAATTTAAACATTTTGGAAATCAAGTTATGGAATAAAAACAATTGACTTTTGATTTGCATGTGAAAGTAAACATTTTAAAATTTTAAAAATGCTTTATCACGGTTGTAAGCATTTTTTTTAGTTTATTTATAGATAGTTGAATATTTCAACTTGTTTGGGAAAGGGGTACTTCCATTTCTATTTCTCTTTGCTTGTAATAGATGAATAATTGAATATAAAATAAGCATAGAAATATATAAATGTAAAATAAATCAAAAAATTTATTTTATTTTAACTAGACCTATTTGATCTAATTCTTGTTTGGAAATTCTCAGATTATTGCATGAACTGATGTGTTGGACATGCATCAACTTGTTATTAGCCCTGGGCATGATTTAGAACGTTGGTAAAACATTCAGGAAATTGGATGTTCTTGAAACTTGAGCGAGAAAAATTATTTCCTGGGATTTTTCAGGAAAAAATATATATACATTAAAAAAAAAATTACCATTTATCAATGTCATGTTTGTATTTAATGTTCATTAAGAGTATTATTAATTTCTTAAAAGTAAAATTATCCTAATCTTTCGTTATGAAGGTGGATACTTGAAACAAGTCGCTTTTATTGTACTACTACCTAGTCACAACACTTCTGAGTGCCATTAAATAACATAACCACGTTAGGCTACATATAATTAATGTTACTGTATATCCATGGAATATTTAAGCCAGTAAAACGTGTGTTTGGTACAAAATGATGGTAAAGGCGACTTTTAAATATCAGATTATGAAAAAAAACTGGAAAAGGTCACCAAACTGCTATATTAAATCAAACATTGAAAGGAGGATAGAAGGGCCAGGACTACACACTTACCAGAAAACTGTAGGTCTCTAAGTGCACAATTAAAATCGCAACAAAACACATAATTATGTAATTTTTGGGGTACATCAGTCCCCTTCAAGAAATAGGTTTGCATATATTTAGTAACTATAAGTAGGCCATGGTATTGAGAATGATTGCTTTGTTTGAACCAAAAAATATATAAATGTCTCCTTCAATTTGATACCCAATTGTTGCTCCTGAAAGTAAGATCCAAAGTTGAAGTTTTGAGAAATATAAAGTACCATAGATAGTACCTATCATTATATACCATTTTATTGTTTAATTTCACAAATTTATGTGATGATTAAACTTGTTTTTAGATGAAACTGAACATGTCATCCATTCTGCATCAGAAATAAAGCAAACCGGAGTCACAGGAGCTTATTCCCAAGCATTTGAATCAATGGAGAAAAAACTCAGAGAAGTGAAGCAGCTTTTAGAAAATACAACTATTAACTCTCATGACCTTGAAAACCTCGAATCACTCGTTGAGAACTTAAGGTGAAGTTAGTTGTAAATAATTTATTTTTCATTAAAAATAGTAAAAATGTAGGTTTTAGCTATGTTTGAGAGCTTTAAGCTTCAAGCACCATTGTATGTCGGACTAAGAGTTTCTTTATAAGTTTGAACAAAATTTAATGTTCACTTGTTGTGAAAGTTTTGAAGTTCACTCAAAGAGAAGTCCCTGTTGCTGATAGCCCCAATTGTTATATAACCTTACAAAAGGTCAAGTAGTTCTAATTTTTGGATATTTCATTTAGGTCGGTCCCGTGTTTCAAAATCCAAGTTTTCGACCTCCCTTGTGTGATCGCTGTGGCGCGCCGAAAACCAACGAAATTCCAGTCTTTTTCAATTTATTGAACATATCTTTTTACCAATGCATCTTACAGAGAAGAATTTTGATTCAATGTAGTAGAGTATTAAATTTGCTAAAACTTTTGTATGAAAAGTTTTTTTGTAGAACTATTATGTAAACAGTTATGCAGCATCAAAGTGGAAATTTTTCGTTTTTTGTTGAGTTTCTTATTATATCTCCAAAACTACATCGTAGAGAAAAATTTCTTTGATAAAAGTTGTAGGACATTAAATTTGCTATAAGTTTGATACAAAAAATTATTGTCTGGGACTAAACAAAGGAGCTATGCTGCCTGAAAGGTTATAAGTTGGATAATTACGCTAATTTGAGTATAGGTAGGGGTTTCTTTATACAAAGCCAAGCAACTTTAATGAAAAATAATATTCACAATGTATATATTATAATAATAGTATTATGAAATTGTTAGAATAAATTTTATAATTCTGTATATAACTGAATATAATAATCGTAGTAACAATAAAACTTATAATTTTCTACGTTAAGTTTTGTGTGGCCTCGAAGGCTCAGCTAGTTCCTCTTCGACTTCTTCAATCAGCAGTTCATTTGGTTCGTCTTCTTCATTGTCATTAATTATGATGTCCACTTTATTGTCACAGGTTTGTCCACAACAGTTTTTAAAAATTGACCGCCCTTTCTACAACTGCAGGCCTTAGTGCATCCTTTCCTGCACTGACAGGAAATGTAGGTCAGGATTGACTGAGGAGCTGGATATATGGTGGTTTTAATAGGAACAAGTCCTTTACTGTCCTTCCTCCATCCTCAATTCATAGGGTTTTTCAGTTGGCCCATCCATGTCTGAACTTAGTGATAGGTGCGGAAGACATGGTACATAGCTGCATCCTGTGTAGGTGGCAGCTTTGAAAGATTTAGCTTGCTGCCAGTAGCAGATTTGGAGAATAGCTTATAGCGCAAAGCATCTAATGTTGTTGCCCTGTCACCATCATACAGAGAAAGAAGTATACGCTCTCCTGCTTTAGAAATTGTTGAAACACTGGCCTTAAAATCTCTGAAGATCCTTGCAAGTTCATGCAATGCTGGTTTGTTCTGAAACTAAGTGCAGAACTTAGTTTTGCCAAATCCAAACAGGGACTACATGGTGTCGCACCCACCCAAAGCATGGAGAAGAAGTAGATTTTCAGGTGCTGATTAGTTGTAGGATGATATGGAAAATAAATTATCAGAAGCACCACCTCTTCCACGTTATTGGAAGTAAATAGGGAGATCTTGCGCCAAAGTTGTCAAGAGAGCTGGCAAATCAATGTCTTCCCCGATGATCTCCACAGCATCATACTCTGTAGCGAGGGATATAGCAGATGTTACAATAAGCACATCAGCATCTTCCACTGCCTGCTTCACAGTTACATTGTCTTAAATGAGCGTTTCCTTTAGGAGTGAAATAAAGTGAAGTTTGTTATTTTCGTTCTCTAAGAATTTTTCCTGTGGCACTTGAGCGATTGTTGACCCATCATAAATGACATCACTTGTAGCATTCACATGACACCTTCTTAACCTTTCAGCACTCTTAGTACCTCTCACCTTAGGATAAAGAGGATAGCCATCAAAAATGACCACAACGTTTGCTCCAAAATGATCACGAATGAATTTGATGTACCTTTTACAAATCTCATGGAAACTGTCAGTTCTATTCCATATAATCTTGCGGAGAAGGAACCCATCGTTTAACACTGCAGTCCGATTGGGTGGTAGTTTGGTTGTGTTTGGTAATGATGAAAATGCTGAATACAGAGATGGTTTTGTTCCCTTACGCATCCCATCTTCTGAAAAAAAAGGACATTTGGTAAGAAGCCAGTTCATATTGGAAAAAACTCTTCCAAATCTTTCATTGACTAGCTGGCAATGCAAATTTTCTGATAAAGTGTTAGAGGGTCAATTGTCAATTTATTTATCCCCTACTTTCAAAAAGTTGATGTCAAATGCTAATGTCACCACATTTTACTCCATTTCAGTTTCAAAGATCCAAAATTACCACCAACGATACTGTAAACTGCTGCTATTCCAAACTCTTGCGATAGTGGCAATTCACTTTTTCGCTGACTTTGACACAAGAACTGATTAGCATAACCACATCATTCACTGTAAAAGGAGGATGTGTCGACAGCCAATTTTTCATCTTGCCCACATCTGTTGTCTCTTTCCATGCGGGTTCGCCTCATATCAATGTGTTGTTCGGATGTAGCTAAACTTGTGTCAGTATATTTTTCCACTAATTCACAAATGTTCTGAAGGCCTACCATACCCAATGTCCATCTCATAATTACGCTTTCAGACATTCCTTGTCCATGAGTTAGTCCACCAATAATTTTCATATTCTCTTCATCAAGGTTTGCTCAATGGTTGTTCGACCATATGCCTGACCAGAACTTTTCTGATCTTCTAAAGGTAAAGTAGCCTTTTGTTGTGAATCGTATACACTCTTCAGGGTCCATACTTTCCTGCAAGTTGCATATAGCTTGGAGATAAAGTTGAGCGCATGATAAGCATGCCCATACATGATTTTTGTGATGCGGTTTTCAGCAAAAATACAGGCAAACAGATCTTTTAGACCACTTCCAGCCATTATTACTCCAATAGCTTCCTTACGGACATTAATAGATGAAATCCCACAAGTCTCACAATGACGTTATCTAATTCCAGGGTTTTACCATTGGAGAATTTCTTTTGCCTTTATATAAAGGGGTTGATCATATGCCACGAAGCACGTTTTCTGATCTAAATTCTTCCATCTCTGGTTGGCCTCAAGTAAAGACATGTACACTGTATCATGCTGACTTGGGAGGGCATTGATAAAAAGAATATATACGATTTTTGAGCATTTGCTGCCTCTTTTGGAAGTTTCTTGCTCCATAAAATCGCTCCATCCAGGAAGAGACATGCTATGCTGGTCAATTTACCTTAGAGCCTTATTATGTCAGCACTAGATGATTTGATATCGTTTTCTTACGGGCAAAGAATTTTATGATCCTGAATATCAATGCTGCTCAAGCCACCAGCTTCATTCTTTTGAAAGCTTTGCAGTTGGATCTTAGCTACTTTGTAGAAAAGGTCAGATGAAGTTATTTTTTTCCAAGCACTTCACAGGCTCTTCAGCGGTTACAGCGGTTGCTGGAGTTATTGGCATAATTCCCTCCATTGCATGGAACGTATTGAGACCATCAAGGGTATTAACGTTAAAATCAGCATTATCAAAGATAAATTGCATAAATACATCAGTAGCTGATTTATCAATCAACTGAACGTTAGGTTGCAGTACCGTTGACATCTCAAGTAGTACTGTCTCATGATGACTTGATGAAAAACCAAGTGCAGATAGGATATCAATCAGTTGCCTTGACCCAAACTTTTTATATAAGTACACACTCATCCCTGTCAGCAGAGAAGACAAAGATGAACTAGGTCTAGCAGTTGAAATCACAGCATGTGATAGAGCGATAAATTGTTTTTTCTATTTTTGCAAGGATCCTCTTTTATTGGTAATCACGACAGTTTGGAAAAATGATAGTAACGACTGTGGAATGACGTCTTCAATGTTACTTAAAAATGTATCTGATGGAGGGTATTATGTTGTGCTGTAAATTTGTGAGCAGATGTTTTTCAGAATGATTGCTGCTGCCGCTTTAACGACTCTCATGCGTTCTTCTTCAGGATCTATCTTTCTGCTCTCATACCAATTATCAGAGAGAATATTAAACAAAACACTGTAATTTTATTGGATGTTTCTCCAATGATAATGTCAACTCCACATTTTTTGAAGAGACGATCTTTCACAGTTCTTATATCTGGGTGGAAATCTCCTTCTATATGCTCCATCAGTTCTTGAAGAGAAAACTGACACTCATCTGAATCATCAGCAAGGTAGGCATATATGTTTTCCATCGCTTCATCTACTGCTGTTGCAGGTCGATAACTTTTTTTTTTCTCTAGTTGGTGCATTGCTTCCATAAAACTTCTTCTGACATACTGCATGGTACATAACGTCAGCTGCCACAAGATCTGTCACACTAGACAGTTTCTTAATCACTGTTTCTCCCCATTCATATCCCCTTTTTTGGGTTGATGTCAAGAGAAGACTCCTTTAAAGTATCCATCTGCACTAAATGTACAAAGGTTCTTCTGGAAATTGGTAGTTTTTCTGTATTTCGATAAACTCAGGAGTTATTTTTTCACTACAAAAAAAAAATTGAACCTGAATGTGTCGCCAATTGATCGCGTTTGCATTGACTGAGGACCACTTTTATCAGCACGATGAAGGTAAGCCTTGATCAATTTTCCGTTAATATAATATTTTTGGCAGGCACTATGTACACTTACTCGTTTCAAGTCTTTCAAATAATGTTTATGATTGAGCTGTTTTTGTTTTATTCTTGCTTCACATAGAGTTTTAATTCCTCTCTCTTTCACAACAACAACATCACCACTCACACTACCGTCATATAAAACAAGGAGGATCTGCCGACAAAGAAGCCATAACTATTGTATTACAATGAACAAAGTTATAATAAAATTACTCGTGATTTACAACAATGCACATGTGTTCAGATATAATGTTTCCTCACAACTGAGGGTGGTGTAGTGACTGTTAGATTGGCATACTGTAGGGAAGGTGTGGGGGGGGGGGGATGGAGGGGAGGGCACAACCCCTGCTGNGGGGGGGGATGTAGGGGAGAGCACAACACCTGCTGGTGCCTCTCCATTCTCCTTCCTCCTTCTTTGTTTCCCACCGCCCGTTTGTTCACACGCGCCCACATGCACAACCCCTTGAATCGAATTCGTGGAATACAGGAGTGAAGCGTCTTTAACATTGTTTCTACTTCAGCCGAGTAGTAAATAATAAGTAAATCATTTAATATGCAAAACAAATACCTAATATACCAGAAACCCGAAATTTTGATGTTGGTTTTAAAGCAGCTAACTCCTCTGCTTTTAGTCCTAGACAATAATTTATTTCATTAAACTTATATCAAATTTAACGCCCTACAACTGTTATTCAAGACATTTTTCTATACGACATAACATTCTGGAGATATAATAAAAAAACCTCGACAAAACTTACTAAAAAGTAGCATTTTTATGAAAAATTTGTAACTTTGATACTGTGTAACACTTTTCATAATAGTTTTACAAAACAACTCTCCATACAAAGTTGTAGCAAAATTAATACTCTACAACTTTGAATGACCATTTTTCTATTTAAGATCCGTTGGTAAAAAGATATTATCAATAAATTGAAAAAGACCAAAATTCGTTGATTTTTGGTGCACTACAGTGAGTGCACAAGTGAGAGGAGGTTGAAAACTTAAATTCTGAACCACAGGACCGACCTATATGATATATCAAAAAGTTACAACTACTTAACCTTTTGTAAGGTAATGCCCCTTTTTCAGCCCCTATTCTTTGTACTAATATGCATATAACTTGAACACGTAGTAAGATGACGTTCTAAAAAAAAAGCTATATCTATTAAGCTTATCTGTTTTTCTTCATGAGCAAAATAACAGTAAAAAAAAAATTACTACATTTTACAAAATGTTTCTAACATTGATTTGAATGGTCTACAACATTTGTTGGAAATACTTTTGGATTCAACCATTCCTATCATGTATCTCAATGAGGACAATATTTAGTTCATTTTTATAGAGCTAAATTATAGACTAAAATGACTATATCTAGAAGAGACATTCACCCCTTCACCACATTAATATAATTTTTGCTGGAAAAACTATACCAAGTATTTTTTCTTTGCAAACCTTAATAATTTTTCTCTCAATAGAAAGGGCTCCCTCAATTATTAAAGATAATATTCGAGATAACAGTACACATTTGTATCGCCCCTATGGGAGGTTTGTAGGACTCAACAGAATCTTGCTCTATGATGTAACAATCATGTTCTGGGATATAAAATAATCTTGCTCTAAGATATAACAGAATGTTGTTCTGGGTTATATAAGGATGTAGGGACTTGCAAAAATTGCACTTGCGATAATGTGAATTTAACTGTGTATACTGATATAACGTGAATTCAGCTTAAAAAGTCATGTATCAGGAATAACTAGTTAGAAGTAATTTTGTGTCAAGTGATCCAATATTTTAATGCTTTAAACCTTACCCTTTTAGATTTTTTTCAAATTTGGCTCACCCAATGTGACCCAACGATGATAAAAAAATCCACCTTTTTGGATTTTATCTGCAGTAGTTTTTAAGTTACGGCCCTCTGACATATAAAAAAATGTCATCTATCCGCTGACCTGCAATTACAAAATTAATGATTACTAAAACTATAAGCGAGAGCCAAGGATGGAAAAAAAAAAGTGTTATAGCTTATTAGTATTGAACCCTTTTTAATTTCAAGGTCATACCTTACAATATTTCACCTTGAATTTCCTAAAAACTTAATGTTAAAAATTAATAATAATTACACTTAAACTTGTATATTTGAACATCATTTGTGTAAAGTTTCATCATGAAATAAAAATTGTTAAAATATTGAATCACTTGACAGAGAATTACCCTTAATGGCTACAGCGAACTGAAGCAATGTGTTGAAATGCATGCGGAAGATACTATACTAAACCTAAAGCAATCCAGGTAGTTGCTTTGTCAAACTCAACATTTGCTAGGAAATGTTAAGAGGCGGTTGGCTACCATGTGTTAGTTTAGACTCTGAAAGCTTTTTTGCGATACCCATTACAACAATGTTCTCACCGACAAAGAACAAACCTTAAGGATTATAATCTGGCCACAATGGAATTGTTTTCATTTGAGAGCTAGTCTAGTTAATAATGTAAGAATTGTTTATTTTACAATCAACTTGACATAGAGAAATAAAGAATAAATACTCATTTTGGAACAAGTCTAGATTACCTCTAGCACCGCTTGAGTCATAATGAGATTCATTGATATACTGAATGAAAATAAATTTAAACATTATCACTGTACATTAACTATACACTAGCGACTTAAAATTTGTGAATAAATGGTTGTGCATCAAGAAGGGGTGCAACTATATTCTGGAAGAAAACACTATATTTTATTGTTTTAATGATTACTAATTCAAATGGTATTAACTAAAATAATAACACCACCTTTGCCATAAATTACCATCTTTTTTTTTTAGAAAAATAACACATCTTTTCCACAAAAAAAAACCCTCGCCTAGCCCTTCAACCATAAAGCACAGTTTTCTAAACTGGAGCTGCTACTTATTTATTCAAGTAGCTCCTCATTTGTCCTCACAAAGCTGGGGTTGACCTTGTTTGAGACCCACTGCTTCACAGATAAATTTTGGAAGCTTGGAAGCACCAGTGATCAAACCCAGAACATTTGGATCTGTAGCCAGGAACTCTGACTGCATTTGTTAATTGAGACATGCAGCTAAACTTATAAAGAACTTATCCCACACTGGCAGGGTCAAGAGTCATGAGTGAGGTAGAAGCAAAATTATGAGGTTATAGTTTTGTTAGTTTTCATGATTTCTTATTTTGCTTGTAGAAATAGGCACACATATGATTATTTAAAGATAAATCTTCTCCCTGTAAGTGATCCTTTTTCTAAGTTTCTAAAAAAATAATTTGTCATATTAGATGTACAACTTAATTAACAAAATTGTCAAAACATTTTATAGCTATGTTTTAGTGAAAAATCATACAAAACAATGAGGCTTCCTACCATTTCTTTCTTGACCAAAGACATGAACTATGGAAATTCTCGTAGAAATGTAAATATTACTTTTTATCCTCCCGGCTTCTGCAATTGTTAGAAATATTTTGTATGTCCAGGCTGTTGGCTTGATAAACAGAATGCTCTCTTTGGTGGGATAATAAGTATATTGAATATTGTTTGTATCAGTGGAATCTTTATCTATTTATGATGTTAGTATTTATAGTATAATTGGAACTATTTTAATGTTTTTGTTTTTTAAATTAACTGTAGATCAAACTTTAATCATTCGTCCGAGAGTTTGGAAGCAGTTGAGAACCTGTTACAGAACACAACACAACGAATTTACTTAGCTAATCTAGCTCTCTCTGAGTTGAGAAATAAATCCGCGAACTTAAGAGACAGAGCTCACACCTTGAAGGATGATGCTACAAAATTACAGGAGGCTAATGTAGAAGGTATGTGTGGTTTGATGTTTATAACACAGCATTTATAATATTATTCATTTTAATCAAACAACTTATCACACTTTTATCAAGCTATTAGTTTCTTTTTTAACTTTCGTGTTACATATATATTTTCAATCAAACTTAACTGCAATTACATTTATTAAACATGGGAATGTTCTAACATAGGCAATGACTAAGATATTTACCGACAATTTTTATTATCTTTTGAATCTATTTGCTGAAAATGCTGAATCACACAAGCCGTGTCCAAAAAATAAAGACATTTTATTTATTTTTTGTGTGTATAAGCACTAAGGGAAATATAAGATTTGTTTTATTTTTACAAACATTAAATTTATCATCTCCAATTTTGTAGTCAGGTATTTTATTTTAAATCATTTATATGTTTCACTTCAGGATTATTTAGTAAAGGTGACCTGGTGGTCTAGAGGTAAGGTGTCAGACTTCTGTGCTGGCGGCCGGGGTTCAATCCTCGGTCCCGGCACATATTTATCTGATTACCAAACCCTTCCTTCACCTCTGACAAGACATCTTGTGAATGTGGGGAATGCCAGGCCTCCACCGTGGTTCGGATCCCACGTTAAACTGTAGGTCCTCCATTTCATCTCACAATCACCCTACCATTACACATTAGCGTAAGTGCGTATAACCCGAACGGGTAGTAAGACGCGGTGATAATAATAATAATAATAATATTTAGTAAAGCTTCAAGTTCTATATTCAATTCTATGACTCATTATGTCCTTGAATTTTCACAAATTTTACTTTGTTAATATGTTTACCCTGATTATGCCCATTTTAATTATTGTATTATTTGACTAAACAATTTATTGTCAATATATATTTAATAAATTATCTCAACACAAAAACCATCAAGCTATCCAAAGTTTCACATTTGTAAATTGTTTTTCTTTGTTTGAACCTAAACTTTATTTTCAAAATACTATTCCTTTTTTAATATGTTAATATGCCATATGTTGAGTTTCTTTTTTTATGGCATTAAGAATTTGAAATTACAAAAGTATACTATATATCTCTATCTTGAGCTAGTTCAATCCAGTCGACCTCATTTCACTTTATCCATATCTTAAACTAATTATATCCATTCTACCTCATTACACCCTATCCCTATCCTAAACTAGTTCTATTCAGTCCACGCCAGTACACCCTTTTCCTATCTTGAGATAGTTTTACTCATTCCCCCCCCCCCTTCCCATTGTCCCATTACACCATATCTCTATCTTAAGCTAGTTCCATCCAGTCCCCCTCGTTACACCCTAACCCTCTCTTGAGCTAGCTCTATCCAGTCCCCATCATTACACCCTATCCCTAACTTGAGCTGGTTCTATCCAGTAAACCTCATTAAACCTTATCTCAATCTGGAATTAGTTCCATCCAATCCCCCTCATTACACGCTATCCCTATCTTAAGTTAGTTCTATCCAGTTCATCACATTTTTTTCAATTTTCGAGTTATCTCTTCACTGGGAAGGGTATAAACATTCAAACTACTTTTTTTTAAAGAACCATGGTACCAGTAGATATTAACTAACGTGAGAAAACTTGAGTGTTTTGAGCCCTTCCAAAATATTTTGGCTAGTAAAAATGGGAATTTTTTTATTTTTCCGTAATTTGAGTAGCTATATCCCTAATGGAGGACAGAGTGAAAATCTGTATTTTATACCACAAAGAATTCTATTTGATGAAAACAACACACCTAAATTTTATTGCTTTGTTTTTCAGAATAAGGAACAGTTTTGAACTTTAAGTTGAGCAAATTTTTTGTTTTCCCATTCATTTAGATCTAATTGAATACTCTAGACTTAGGTGTCAATTGTAAGAAAAATATAGCTATACTGATAAAAATATAGCTAAACGTAGGACTAGTGTAGGAATATGGGAAAGGGGATTGGGGGGAGGGGTCGTTATATGTTGATATTTACGAAAATGTAGACACAAGCCTAAAAATTACATGAAAAGATTTCATAAGAACAAAAACTATATTATTGTGTCTTATATAACTGTTGTTATAAATTTGATCACAGTTACTGAATAAACAAATTAATCAGCCTAGACTCGTAATCTCCCCCCCCCCCCCCC
>CABEEJ010000209.1:172056-244888 GCA_901482245.1 Timema douglasi
CCCCTTCCCTTTTTTTTCAGGTTGATATTATTAATTCTGTATTGAAGTTGCTTTCTTAATCTTATATTCTAAGAGTTGACTAAGCTCATTTCTCAACTGAGGAATGTTTACACCGCAACCCAAACTGTATCCTCTTTGGATCATTAGCGTATAGCCCTAACAGATAGTAAGACACGGTGCTAGATATTATTATTTTGGATCTTTGAAATAATGTTGATAATTCTGCTGGATAGAGGAATTTGACGTTGCTGTTAATCACTTCTGCCTGCCAGTCACCAACGAGAACCATAAATGCATGCGATGTAGTCCTTTCTTTGAGCTCAAGGACAAGGTCTATCCAAAGTTTAGTGATATTTAGTTCCTTAAAGTCCAATATGAACCTGAGATAATGAAGTACTTGATCTGTTTGCAGTCTGCAGGTACAAATCGATGCTTTAACTTGTATTAGGTATCGTCTCAGCCATAACAAATCACTTTTCCAGAAGTCCAGCATTTGATTCAATCTCATCACTTTAACTAACATACCACTATATGAAGGAATTACCAGGATATCTTTTGCGCAAAAAGTAAACATCCTGCAAGGTGTCAGTGTGGGATTTCCTAACACCCTTACCTTAGACACTGGTTGTTTGACTGTCCTGCATATTCCATCGCTACCCTTTCCCATAAGATGTCCCATAAAAATTCTACTCTGCATCAAGATCAAAGTCTTTCCTATGATAACATAAGTAGAAATTTTTCATATTTTTGTATTGCCCAGCAGTTCCATCAGTAAAGTATATGATTTTCTTTACAAAAGGTGATGTGCTTTTGATCTCTTATACCAGAGCTTTTTTTTGTGTTTTCTGTTTTTTGGTGTTTTCTTTCATGCAGTCACTAATCACACAAAAACTTTTTGGTATCAGAGATTTATTGACTGGATCTTTATAGTACATTACTAAAGGATGTAAAGGTGCTTGGTTATTTACCCAATGAAAAATTTGGATCTCATACGGAATCACATATGAGAAGTTCTCAGAAAAATCCCTTGTAACTTAGCATTCACTAAGTTCTATAATATTTTTCTTGTGTTTTATGTAACTAGACTGTGCTTTAGAAAGGAAGTGGTGATTCTTAAGAGAATCAAGTTGATCCTGTAATTCCTCAATGAAATCATCATTTGACTTGGTCATAGTTTTAAGATCCGCCCTGTCTCTGGTTACCCACTGCTTGTACATCACAATGTCTACAAAAATATCACCTTCCTCATGCAAGTCAATCTAATCTCTTATAATTTCTGGTCCAGGACATTCAATTACAGCTACCTAACATACATCTTTCACTCTGTAAGTCACACACCATTGAATCCAGTAAGTTTTTATAATCACTATTAAGCTTAGAACCATCTATTATAAGTTTGACGTTTTGGTGTTCACCACATACACACACAGTGAGTTCCACTGGTGCATGCCAAAACACACCATTTTGCTCACAGTTCAGCAAACTTTGAAAACCCTACTTCAATACCTGCACAGAAACTCTGATAGAGTTCTTTAAGATTACCTGATACTAGTCTTTTTTTTGTTTGGATTCCTTTTTCCCATTCTTATTCCTACAAGAAACACAGTCTTTCGCCCCTGTGCACAACTTACTGTTCTCATCACTTTCATAAAAGGCTACAACCTCATTAACTACTTCCTCTGGAAGTTTTCTGGATTTCCTCGGTACTAAGTTAGGAAGAATACCAAACTGCTCAACTAACTTATTTGTGTTTCTCACAAAGTACTGGCTGGCACCAAACTCGTAACATGTTTTTTCTACAGACTCAGGAACTAAACTTAATATTTTAATTTATCCGTTATATTTGGTTTCCTAAAATTTTTTATTTGGTTTATTTAATAATATAATATACACATCATCTTTCAGATCTTTTCCTTCATTTTTAAAGGAGTCATTTAAACTTGTAACATCAAAACTTGAACTGCTGAAATAACTTTTGAATTTTTTTTTTTTATAGCTTTGGGTCTTTTTTTTTAGCAGTGAGCTTCTGAATTTTAAGAGGTGAAAAACCTAAAGCCTCATATGCTACATTTATTTTATCTACTGTCTCATAGGATTTTTTTTCCATCACAACTGTAGATTTTTTTTAAAACGAGAAATACTCAAACCTTTACCAGGAACTAAGCCAAAGCTTGAGTGGCCTTTTGTTATGAATTTTTAATGTCTTTTGAAAGGATCTGAACAGTTCTTCCCATACATTTGATAGTATTTCACTAGATACTTTTTTTTCATGCAACTGGTAAATAGTTTCAAAGTTACCTAAACTTAAGTTCAAGACGGATTTTTATTTATCACAAAATTCACTAAAATCCTTTGCACATACTAACACTGACCCATAACAGGGTGTCTACCAATACTGGAATTATACTTGATTTGATTTTTTATACTGGAAATACAGGAAATGTACATGCACTTTGAATCAGATAGTGGAAAAATATTAAGCTTCTACTCAATGAGTGAAATGTTGGCTACGGCAGTTTGCATTAACATTTTGAGACCCCTAATATTTATAATTTGAACACTACTCATAGTCCTAGTTTGATCCCCCATAGCATCCTCTCCCTGTGGTCTGTCTTGTTTGATACATAGGTAGTTAACCTAATAGATGACCTTGCAGTGGGAATGTTTGTCTTCCTTGTCTATTTCTAGTGTCTACACTAACCTCTCCTCTACATGCTAGAGGAAGAAATAACTGTTTGTTTTGACTACACTAGAATGACACAGTACCCTCTTTGTTGTGTTCTTCACTCCTACCCCAAATCCCCCCAAAAAGCTGTACATTTCGCAAGGTTGGCCGATGTGAATACTCTGCAGAGCCCTATTGTTTATCTTGTTGCCTTTGTGTATAAGAAGAAATGAGTAAACTCAGAGGAGAAACTTATTTTAAAGATTCTTGGTTGGGCAGTACAATGTTTAAAGATTGGCTGTGGTTACAAAAAGTGGATTGTGATAAAAATAAAGGCCATTGTTCTTTGTGTAAAACTAACTTTGATATAAGTAACGTGGGAATATCTTCAATTTGATCTCATGCCAAGGGAAAGAAGCATGTTGACAAAGAGGGAGCAAAAAAAAAAGTTTGTCTTGGTCCCTGCAGCCAAAAATGCAATTTTATCTGTAGGCCTACATGGTGAAGGTGTACATTCTAGTACTAATGATCATGAAGTAGATCTGAAACTCGAAACTAAACCTTGTAGTTCTAGTCACTGTTTCCTTGTCAAATATGAGGGATCTCATTCTGAAATATTGTGGGCTATTAATCAAATAATGACACATCCTTCTGCTAGAAGATAGTGATCTTATGAAAGTAATAGTAATATTTTCTGATAGTGTAATTGCCTAGAAATTCCAAATACATAATGATAAACTTGGGTATGTCATTGTGATGGACTAGGTCTTTTTTTCAAAAGCGAGCATGCGACAATGGTTAATCAATGCTCATATTATTGTATTTCATTTGATGAGAGCATAAATACTGTGGCTCATATGACCCAGATGGATGTTGTTGTTTGCTTCTGGAGTGAAAATGAAATTCATACAAGATATTTAACATCTTTTCATTTTAGGTCATGCAACAGCTCAAGATATATTAATGAACTTTATACCTGCACTAAAAGAAAATTTGAATCTTTAAAAAATGCTTGAAGTTTCCATGAATGGGTCAATTGTAAACTTAAAATTTTTAAATGATCTCAAACATTACGTGAAGGAAGATTCTCCACAATATCCTGAGCTGCTGAAATTTGGAACTTTGTTCTTTACACATTGTCCTTGATGCTTACAAAACTGCATATACTAACTCTAGTAGGGCTATTAAAACAAAATACGCTCACTATATTATTTATTTAATGATTTTCCAACAAGATTCGCAGACTACCAAAAAAAACATAATCATTTCTTTTCCCAAAGAAGTTTTGTTATTTTTAGATGGATAGAGAGAGGTGTAGAGAGAGCAAGATCAATACTGCCTTATTTATAAAAGTATGTTTATTCTTCTAACAAGAATCCCCCAAAATATGTTCATTTTTAAGACTTATGTAACTTTGTGAAGGACAAACTTTTGACAGCAATGTTGGGATTCATGCTTTCAGTTTCATGTGAGTTGAAAAAATTGCTCACCGAATATCAGAGCAGTCAACCTCTATTAACATTTATGTTTGTAGATCTAAGTAAACTACTTGAGCACTTGATAAACCGAATTATAATATGTAATGTATTTAATTCATCAAATACTTCAAAAAATTGTTATCCATTGATTTGAAGAAATGGTCCAACAGGAAATCACTCCCTACTGTAAATATTATATTCGCAACATCAGCAGCTTTGAAAGGCATTAAAGCAATATAGGTACTTCATTTCAGATGTGATAGTTAAAGAGTCCTTGTTGATCTTTGCAACAAACTTTTACATAAGTGTCCTCTCCCCTAAAAAATTGCCAAAGGTGCCAGTTGTCTCTCTCCTGCAATTATGATCAGTCCGTCTCTTAGGACCCATAGAATAACTTCTGCATTAGAAGTCCTACTTGACAAGAAACAATTATCTAGCGTGCAAGCCAATGCCGTAAAATGAGGACTACTTGGATTTTGTATAAAAGTAAGGAGTTATTGACTACCCTATGTTAAAGGATTCACTTTAAGTGGTGACTGGCTTGTTAAATTACATATGAATATTTTTTCCAAAGAAACTATATCTTAGGATTTCTAATATTTGACTTAAGAATCCTTGTTCTCTTCCATAGCAATGTGAAGTTTTTCTGTAAATAAAAAATGTCTGAGAAAACATACCTGAGTTCAGAATTGTAAACGTTTAACTTATGATGCATTTACCGACTTCTAAGTATGACAATTTCAAAGATGATTCATTTTGCAAGTAATTCATCGGGAATAAGGAAAGAAGCTTTTGAAAAGAAGAAAAAGATTTAAGTAGACATAAATCGAAAAAGAAAACCCGCATCATACATAAAAAGGAAATTTGGAAGTAAAAAGAACAGTTCTGCAGAAAGTGAAGTACGAGGAAGAGGTGTTAGAACATAAAATGAAAAAAATTGAAGAAATTTGGGGATTGAATGTTCATTTTTGTCTCCACCCTGAAAAAGATTTTGTTTGAAGGTTTTATTATCTAAATTTTTAATTATGTTAAGTAACTGCCATTGTCTTTATTTCAAATAATTTTTTTCTTTATATCTTATTTGTTGTTTATTTTTCATTAAGGATTCAGTATCTTTAATACTATGTATTTATTAAATAAATTAATTATTAAAAAAGATTACTTGGTGAGGAAAGGCTCGGCTGTCGTTGTGGAGGCCATTCATACAAAATATGTAATCTGTGGGTGTGTGTGTTTATGTATACATATATAATTATAAATAGGCCAAATTCACATTTTCTCGAATATGAAACTTAATTTTATCTTTAAATCTGAATCTAGAAAATGATAAGCATAAATGTTTCACTTTCCCACATGACAGGGATTTTTTCCTTCTTTTTTTTCTGAGGTTTTGTTAGGTTTTTCCCTATCGATAGATAACCTTTGTTGTGAACAACAATAGACTTTCAGTGAGAGGATATTTTCAGTGTCAATGCATTTGAATATTCTTTAAGTAAAAATGTTTAATTATGACAGACATAACCCTAACTTTATATCATTTAATACTTTGAAATAGGAATTGTTTAGTTCTGAGATCCTTTTCCATATACAAGATTTTTTTTTAAATAAAATATAGTGGAGTTTCAAAACTCTAGTCGATTAGACACCCTGCATAAGTAGTTTATGACAATATTTATTCATTGTAACACTTACTGAATACTTCATATTTAATTGCATGCAATAACACTATACCACAGTCTGTAGCATACTGACAGGTAAGGGACATAGGACAGCTCACACTTACCTGTGTCAGCAAGCCTGTATATTACTGTGCTTGCAATAACATACAAGGAAGAACAAGTTGAGACAAGACTTATTTTCAAATAACTCTGAAGATTTATCAGTTATGTGTTGTAGTGAATTTAATTTAATTCTATTTGTCTACAGCTCTTTCAAATAGTTTTATTGATTTTAAAATATATCTAAAAGAAACATTTACATTTTACCTACACCTACACCCCCTCTCTCCTTTCCCATAAAAAATGTTTCTTATTCCGCAGAACAAAGTAATAAAATTTTGGTATGTTGTTTTTACCAAACAGAAGTCTTTGTGGTATAAAATTCTGATTTTTACTCTGTCCACCACTGGAAATATAACTAATCAAACAATGTAAAAATAAAAAAAATCATCGTAACACCTTAGGTAATGTCTGCCGGTACCATGGTTCTTGAAAGAAAGAAAAAAAAGCTTTCACCTGGTGAAAATTTGGCTCAAATTTCAACAATCAACTTTGACTCTAAATAAAATTTCAAAAATATATAATGAAATTTAAAATAATAAACCAATACAATCAGAATTTTCTTCTGAATACAGTGGTTTTCAAATTTTCTCAATTAGGAAAAATATTCTAGCCTATTGTGCAAATCCTTTAAGTCGCAAAAATCGAGGAGTTCCAAGTGCTATATTAAATCCTATCTTAATTCATTTTGTCATTCTTTTCTCAATCTTTTTTATCACCGCGTCATACTACCCGTTCGTGTTGTACCTATTTACTCAATAAATATTATAATAATGTGAACAGTAGATAAACAAGATATCATAAGCAATTATATTATAGACCTAACAGGCGATAAGATGCATAACACCTAAAGAGAAATCAAAAGGTAGCTATAGTTCAATTATAATAGATTATTATTATTATTATTAGCACCACGTCTTACTACCCGTTTGGGTTATACGCACTTACGCTAATGTGTAATGGTAGGGTGATTGTGAGATGAAATGGAGGACCTACAGTTTAACGTGGAATCCGAACCACGGTGGAGGCCTGGCATTCCCCACATTCACAAGATGTCTTGTCAGAGGTGAAGGAAGGTTTTGGTAATCAGATAAATCTGTGCCGGTACCGAGGATTGAACCCCGGCCGCCAGCACAGAAGTCTAACACCTTACCCCTAGACCGCCAGGTCACCTAATTTTAATAGAAAGGGCCTTTTAAAAAATACAAGCACAATTTTTCGGCAATATTGATAACATTTTATTATATTTTTGTTGCTATTTTGTTGGTATTGATTATATCTATCAAAAGTAGATAGCTGCATATTACATGACCTGAATATATTATTTTATGTATTAATACGTGAAGGTAAATTTTGTATAGCCAGGAAAGTATGAGCGCTGATAAAGTATAATGACGACAGTATATAACATCATGGGCGTGCACTAAGACTTTCCTATCTAGTTGGTGAAATAATACTCAGCTCCATTCGATCCAAACTTGCTCACAAACCCATCCAGTGTCTTGAGTCATGTGGCCTTATTATGGCTTATCAGATCGGATAGTGTTATGTTTCAATTGCTTTATTCAAGATTACCTTTATTCTTGGGTCATTTGCCCATCATTTAGATGACAAAAGTGTTATTTTCTTAGTTGAGGAAGCAGGTCTCAATTTGAGGAAGAAATCTATTTCAACCTCCAAATGTTTTTAACTATTGTTATAGGTGGGGTTACTATAGGTTAATTTTCATAGGACTGGTGTTGGTTGAACTCTTTCACAGCCTCAAACACTGTGAAAGAAATATATCTTATGAATATTAGTTTAACAACATAATTAAAAATATTCGTGTTCCTTTGATTGCATTATTAGTCTTATTCCCCATAAAGAACAAATCTACATATACAAATTTAGTTTCACCAATGTTTTCACATGTGTGTTAGGGAGTGGAGTGGGAGCTATAAATTCACCAAGCATTCAAGTGTTTTAGTAGCTACACATACATTAATTTAGAAAAAGTCTTAACACATGTGTATGCCACTAAAATAATCATTTAATTTGCTAGTCACTGGCAATGCCCTCACTTAGACACTTAAGCTACTATCACACGACACTTGCTTGTACTAGAAATCAAGTGTGCTAGCTAGCGCCTAGATATCTGTATTTAGCTAGTACAACGGAAATGGGACTAGAGTATTCACACGCTGCTAGTTTGGTACGGGGTTCTAGTGCAAATAGTTATCGAACGTCAGAGATTAATTTTAGGTGCAACAGCTGCATTAATTACTAATAAAGATATTGAAAATTTAAGAGGGAGCGTAGGAAAAAGAATATGGACACGAGACTGGTTGGGAAAGATGAAATAATGGTCGTAGGATGCTAAATATGATACATTCGGAGGTTAGGTAATATACATTCGGGGTGACACAAACGTTTAGTATCTCCCTTAATTTGTATTCATTTATTTACAATGTGGTCAGAGGCCCCTAAGCCCATGGGTGTCCAAGTACAGTATCCTCGATACACAAATGTTCTTTTTTAGGCCTACGCACACTTTATATTCTAAAAAAAAGAACCCACCCAAGGTTGGCATGCCATCAAATTTATTTAGATTAAAATTGGGTCTGGAACACAGTTTATCGTTTTTAGATGACATGTTTTAAATTAAATTTATATATATTAAATATATTGTCATATTGTGGCAATTTGGTATTATATAAACAAGGATGTTTAGAATAATGTTTTGCCAACAACAAAATCACATCTGATGACCATGTTGGCGTTATTTATACCATTTCTCTACACAACAGTCTCAGCGCGCATTGATTGGTTGAATTACACAAGACTAGTGTCGAAACTAGTACGAAAATAGCACGTATTCTATCCTCACAGCTAGAATGGTAGCCAGTACCAAGAGGCAGAACCAGTATACTTTTTCTTATTCACACGACGCTAGACGATAACGTGCTAGGTAGCACACTGTATTTCAAGTACGAGCTAGTGTCGTGTGATACGGGCTTTATTGTCATTACACTTGATGGATGAATATTTCCACTGTCCATCTTTGCTAGCCAGTTTGGTATCTGGATAGAATCATATATGAGGGCTGCTATCAAAATCTAGAGTAGATGCTGTTCACTCTTTTTTATAGAGCACAGATAATAATATTCCCTTTTAAGTAAGAAAATAATGTCCATTATATTATCATGCAATACCATGATGAACAATCTGCTATAAGCAGATTTCGCATTGTAAGTGAAAGATTATTTAGTATTAGGACTTATGTTTAATATAATTTTAGGAGCATTGAACTTAACCCAAGAAGCACAAAAAGGGTCTTTGAAAGCTCAACAAATTGCTGACGGATCAGAAGAACAAGTTGCTGAAGCAGAGCGATACTACAAGCGTACAGAGGCACGCATCAACCGAACAGCAAATCAATTTGAAGAAGAACGAGAAGGGAACAGTAGATTCCTAGTAACTCTTTCAGAAAAACTTAAGGAATTAGAATTAGATATTCCTAATTTAAATGAAAAGGTAAGTGTTTATAGTTATTTAGGATTCATTACATTCAAATTTGAGAAAACAAAAAAAAAGACTGAATGATATAAATATAGAATAAAATTTATTGCGTAACTGTTAGAGCCGATGGATTTATTATAATTTCCTTTATGTTGATACAATTTTAATTGGAGGATTTGGGAATTGATTTGTTCCACTAATACTAGGAGCATACAATATAGCTTTTCCACGAATAAAATATATAGAATAAATAATAAATATTGCCCAATAACATTTTTATTTTATTAATTAATGTTTTAACTTTTGTTTAAACTTTTCAAAGCTCTTATGTATTATTTTATTTTTGACAGATAATTATAATAAATCAACATTTAAACTACTAATCAGATTACTGTAGTAAATTTCTAGTTGTACACTAATTTAATTCCAAATTGTAACAATATTATTCATATTTGACCCAGAACTGATACCCCCATACACATGTAATTTATGTGTGAAACTGGTTACAAGTTCCTATTCCCATTCTGATCTGTATTATAGTTGTATTTTTCTCTAACTATCAACGTTTCAATATTATGAACAGTTTTATATTTGTTTTGTTTCTAGTTTTGGTCCAGTATGGATGTAACTGTTACAGTTTTAAGATATAATAATTTCCTTAATGGTCTAGTATTTTTTGGTAAAGTCTTAAAATTGTTTTATCAGTAAAACATTTAACTAATAATGTGGCAATAGTTTTAAACACAATGTATGCCTTTTATGTTGGATCAACTTACCAAACAACGCTTGCTGTACTTTAGCATTTGAAATAAACAACTTTACCTAAAAGAAATATCAAAATATATCTATGTTGGTCATTAATAAGCGTAGAACAATTTACTTCAAATGACCAGACAAAAACTATGAAGAGGTGGAAATTGTTATTGACAGTGGTAAATAATTCCAAGATTATGACACTATGAAACGGATTTCAATTATCTACGGTACCGGTATCACTGAACACTATTCCAGGGCTCATTTCTGTGTTATAGTGTAAATTTGCAACTACATTAAATTTAATAACAACTAAAAGTTAAATCAAGATTATCTAGGCTCAATTTCCTGATCTCAAGGCTAGAAATAAACAGCTATTATTATTATCATTATCATTATCAGTATTGTCATTATTATCATTATCAGCATTGTCATTATCAGCACCGTGTCTTATTACTCGTTCGGGTTTGAAATGAATGGTTTATTAAAATACTTTTAGTAAACTATTTCCTTATTGTGAATTAATTAATAATCAAACTTAATACAATATTGATGACATAATAACAGCGAGACAGATATTTTCATTTGATTGTTTTGGTTATTTTTTATCTTAATTTTGGGTCATATTTTGATTGTGATTTGAAGATCACTATTTTTATCTATTTCTAACATTCCTCTTGTTCAACTTTACAGTTTCATATTAGTATATAAACGTGTTTCATAAAAGTTAAAGGAATGTAATCGTATAGTACTGATTGAAAGTAAGAGGGATAACCATCATAATAGTAAAACAACACACTACCATGTTTAAACACTTGTTTTTGTCAGCAGTGGGTTGCTTCCTCAGGAGATGAGAACAGACTGACTGTTGACCCAAATATTTACTAAATAATATTATAAGGTAACATTTTTTAAATGGAGTGTGTTCTAAATGGTCTGATTCAAATATTTAACGATTTGTCGCTACCTGTTCTCTCCTTCCCATTATTTATATGTCACTATGTCAGTATAGCCTATCAAAGGGTAATTTTTGCTTTTATTTCAATCACAAATTAGTGTTTGCACAAGAAAAATCTAGAATAACAAAAATTACACTTTGTGATAGTAACTTAATTTATCATTTTATATGTCTGATAATGTTTTTCTTTTTTGATGTACTAAGTATACTTCAATCTATTCCTTCTTTTCAAAAGCTTCTTCCTTACTCCTGATGACTTCCTCGCCATTAATCATTTTCCTTGCTGCGATGAGAAGCTTAAAAATTAACTTTCTTAAAAAATTATGAAGTTTGAACTGCATATTTTTTCTGGCCCAAAATATATTTTATTTTATTTTTCCAAAAAGTTTTTTTTTATAATTTCTTCTTAGCCCCAAGGCACTGTACCTACAATGCTTAATGGGAACTCCAGCCCTGCCAATAGGGCTATAAAGTTATCATTGGCGAATTTACAGTCTTGAGTTCTGAGTATTTTGTATCCCATAGAAATATGATAGTTTTTAAGTTGTATGCTGATATAATAAATTGGTCTTAAAAATGTGTTTACTCCTCAATAATAATAAAGAATGTCTGGTTGAAAACCTACCTTAGGTCAGTCTTATTGCTAAACGTGTAACCTATGATGCAGTCACCGCAGATGGAGGGATTATAAATATGACTCACAGTTTTGCAGAAAGGAAAGTACAAGGCAGAAGTGTTAGAACATGAAATGAAACAATTGAAAAAGTTTTGTCATTGAATGTTAAATTTTGTCTCCACCCTAAAAAAGATTTTGTTTGGAGGTTTTATTATCTTCATTTTTAATTATGTTAGGTAAATTCAATCAACTTTATTTCAAGTTTTTTGAAAAAATATTAGTATGTCAACAAAAGAAAAATGGTGCCGAACAACTGTATTAAATAAAACATTGAAAGGAAGATGGAAGGTTAAGGCCTACACACTTACCAGAAGGCTGTAGGTTTCAAAGTTGTTGACATTATTTAGTTCTTGACTATGATGAGACATATGTAGTTGTTGTACTGTCTCTGGTCTATTGTGTTATTGCGCACACGTGGGTTATCTTTTCAGTTGCGTTTAACAGGCTTGTAATGTTTGTCCATGTGTTAGTGATCTCCATAGTGATTAATTAATTTCAGTAGTTATTAGACAAAATTCAATCAGTAATATATACGCGTTTAGTGGCACAGTGAAGAAATAAAAGCTGGTATGCTTGTATTTGAACAGTATTAACTCAACAAAAATGCACAATAAAAACACAACAAAACATATAATTATGACATTTTCTGGGTACATTAGTCCCTTTCTTCAGCAGAAGAGAGTAAAACAAAGACTGGACTATGGCAGCATGGCTAGAGGTTGACCATGGTCACTTAGTCTGTTGTTGCCTGTTATAGGCAACCTCATAGTCTAAAATTTAGATAACCACCTCTCCTTTATCACAAGTAGGCCTACTCACACCAGTCAATCAATTTTATATAAAAATAATAAATGACAAATTAACTTAATAATTGATAATATAAATACAACATTGTATCCATCTACCAAGAGTCAAGACACAAATTTTAACAGATAACAACAGTATCTGAGTGACCATGACCTACCTCTAGCCAGGCTGCCATAGTCCAATCTGTTTTTTACTCTCGTCTGCTGAGGAACATTACTGATGTACCTAGAAAATTACATTATTATGTGTTTTGTTGTGTTTTTATTGTGAACTTTGAGCCTACAATTTACTGGTAAGTGTGTAGGCCCTTTTAACCTCCTTTCATTGTTTAATCTTTAGAGAATAAGTTAGTAAGAATAAAGAAGTAGAATTGAAAATAGAATTACCTAAATTTATTGTTGGAAAGATGTTCTTCCCTAAAGGACCAACCCAAAGGAGGTTGCTTTAAGAAGACATTTGTGTGTAGACCCCTATAGAGATACAAAATCTAGCATTACTAGGATAAAGTCAGCCTATGATGGATATAGAGACCCAACAAGTTAGTTCCAAAATGCCTCCTTATGATACTGTAATCTTTATCCATTATATTAAAATATTTATTTTAACATGTAGTGTTAATAATTGCAAAACTTTTTTCTGATATTAATAAGTACCATTGAGATAACTATTATCAACTTAGATTATATTATTTTATAAACCACGATGAGGTGGATGCATTTTAAGGAAACACACCAGAAATTGCCCGGGGAGAGGATTATAAACTACATGCCTGTTGACAGGGGTCAGATTGTAGCCAAAGATTATAGTGTATTCCTAACACTGTGAGTAAATGTAGGCCAATTAGCACAAACGTTCTACTCTACCTAATTTTTTTAAACTCTTGATTAATTTTCCAGGTTTGTGACAAGCGTGGTGATCCTTGTGATCAGCTTTGTGGTGGAGCCGGTTGCGGGTCTTGTGGTGGCCTTCTCTCTTGTGAACAAGGAGCTGTAACAAAGGCTGATACGACAGTTCAGCTAGCTGAAGATGCTAAACAAGCCATCAAAGAAAAAGAAGCTCAGGCAGAGGGCCTGCTTAGAAAGGTAGAACTATACTCTTGCTGCTATTTTATTAATTTAATTTGCTTTCGTATCCTTGAATGTCTTAATAATGTTTTGTATTTTCAATTATGTCATTCAAGTTCATTAGAACACTTGGAGTAAAATGTTTAAACATGGGTTAGCCCAATAGCTAAATTTTATAATAATGAAAATTGGTAAAAAATAAATATAAAGAAACATAAACTAATAAGAGTAAATTTAATGAAGAATGGTGACATCATCTTCCTTTCTTCTGTCTTCTATAGTATACACTTAATCTTTATGCTGCAAGCTAGTTTGTGAAGGCATCTCCACTAGGATAACTGAGCGTGTAGGTGCCCTTAAGGTGAGATTTAAAAGTATTGGGTAAAGCACATCTACTTGTTCCACTCCATCATCGATTTTAAAAGTATATTTTATGAGTGACATTAACACTAAGAAAATAAACTTAACTTTTGAATTTGCCATAGTAATGTTCTTGTGAACTCTAGTTTGATCCCTCACATTATATATAAACCTCTTACTCAACTTCAATAGTACAGGATGTTCTGCTCGCTCTCGGCCTCCGAGTTTCCCTTTCAACTTCCAAACTAATGTTTGAGAAGCCCTCAGGGGCCGAGAGTGAGTGGAACATCCTGTAGATCATTGAGAGCTGTTAAAAAAAACTAAAGGAAAACATATCGTTACTGGTCTGAAAGGGAATGTAGGAAGTTTAGTTCTTGATGAGGTTGTGTGTGAAATATTTCTATACAATCTATTTGAAAAAATAACAAAATTTTAAGTTATTTTTTTATTTAAACTGTAAACCATAAACAAATCACAATCCTTAAGATACATAGATAAATACAAGATATAAGTTGAACTGGGGTCTAGTATTATGTAAGTCTAAACAAAATCAAATAAAATAAAATTTAAAAAAAACCCTTAAAATACAGTTTGAACCATTAAGTAAGGCCTGCCTTAACCCATTCTTTTCCAAATGATGTCCTGCACCAGGCATACCCAAATATTCTCTCTTGTGTTGCCATAGGAGTGTGGTAGGTTCTTACATATTTAAAATATGTACCAATACTAACATCACTTTTTTTTTAAATCAGATTTCTCAAGCTAAACAAGATACACTTACAGCACACGACGTAGCAAAGGAAGCTTATGATGCTGCAGTTTTAGTCCGGAATCGCTCAGAAAATACCATTGAAGAAAGTAGAGATGTCACTAAACGTATTCAGGACTTTATGGAAACACCAAAAGCTACTCCGGCAAATATCCGTGACCTTGCCGAAGAGGTATGTTACTAATTAATTTATTGAAATCACTAATGGAGTCTTGGGTACTCATGTATTTTACTTCAATGGAGCACATACAAATTATAATATTGATCAATAAGCCTACAAGTTTTCAAAAAGTAAACAACCTGCTAGAAAATCACTAAGTTAGAGGATATGTCATAAAATAAACAATTATACTTGATAACAGTTGTTTTTGACTTTCTTCAGTTAACTTTGTATGCATCTCAACAACTTAACTTGATTTCATATATATTTTAAAATATATTAAAATATTCTTTTTGTTATTTATTTAATAGGTAATGCAGAAAAACATTGATCTTAAGCCAGAAGAAATAACTGAGCTTGCTGAAGCTATAAATGATAGAATTGCCTCTTTGACAAACATTGATACTATTCTAACTGACACATCTGATAACCTGGCATTAGCAAATTCCTTAAAAACCAAAGCGGACATGACCAGGTAAGCTAGGTTGTTTTTGTTTTGACATAAAACATTAGGATCTGTAGTTTTCTTTAAGCAAACAAATCACACACACACACACACATACACATACACAATAAATACAATACAATAATGTGACATCACTTTTTTCTTTTCATGCATTGTTTGTTAAATATGATCACAAATGACAAAATATATTTTAACGGTTTTCAGATAACATGAAAATAAAGTTAGTTGTTACACTAAGCTTGCTTTATCACAAGATTGATACTGGTGAAAGTGCACCCATTCGCCACCCACCGAAAGGGTACCACTACACTGTAGGGCGAAAATTAGAAGTTTTGTCAAAGAGATTAGTGAAAATGTCGTAATTCAACCTTCAACCTCCCTTTGTAACTCACACTTTGTTATTGTGAAGAAGAAAGATGGTGAAGTTAAGTTTTGATCAAATTTTCAGCGACTAAATGATATTACCAAGAACGACGCTTATCCATCACTAGGCTCCGTGAAGTTTCAATAGGTTATGGGAAGCTGGCTTGAAGGTGAAACCATCAAAATGTAATACATTTCGAGCAACTTTCAAGTTTCTTGGACATGTTATTTCAAAGGAAGGTGTGGCCACTGATCCAGACCAAATTCACACAGTAATGGGCTGTCCCATACTTAGGAGAGGATCCCAGAGGACTGGAAAAAGGGTTAGATAGTACTTATCTTCAAGAAATGTGAATGAAGGAAGTGTGGAAATTACAGAGGAGTCACCCTGATGAGCCACTGTGTGAAGTTGTATGAAAAGATAGTGGAGAAAATAAAACTTAGGGGAAATGTAGAAGGGAGATTGAGAGAGGAACAATGGCTTCAGACCAGGAAGGTCCACATTAGATCTTATATTTACAGTAAAGCAGAGAGACTAAGAGATACACTATCAGTATGGGAAGGACCTGTTGACGACCTTCTTGTATATTGAGAAAGCCTATAATGGTGTGTGCATATGTAGAGTAGTGTTATCACAAGAAGATACCACTACTGTTCATTGTACTGATGGAGGAAATAATGATGGAAGTGTTAGAAAGGATTGGGTAGGGAAGTATTAAAGCAATGGTGTTTGCAGATGACCTGTTAGTATGAGCCAATGAAGATAAATAAGTTCGGGGTCAGTTGGATTCATAGGATATAATGGTGGAGAGGTATGGAATAAGATTTAATGTAAGAAAGAGTGAGATGGTGATTACAACAAGGAAGAGAGACAGGTGCACGACTGGTGTGACATTAGGAGGGGGGAGCAGTTTAAGATAGTGGAAATCTGTAAATACCTGGGGTGTGTCAAGTTATTTTGAAATGAGCCTGATAATCAATATTGTCTATAAAGTGTTTATAGTAAATTTATATTAAAACATACTTGAGAGAATCTACTTTGCCAGTATTATTTATTCTCTATTGCATTTTTTGTAATTGATTACAGAAAAGATGCTATACAAATTTTGGAAACAGCCCAGAATGTTGTTGATGCTTTGAATGAAGCAAAAGAAGCGCAAGATAAGGCAGAGGATGCTATTTCCAAGGCTAAAAAGGATATCGAGACAGCAAAATTGGACTTAACATCCGTATGTTTTAGTTCTAAGATATTCTATGGAACCTTATTACATGCATTTGTCAAGCCAAAAATTTGACTTGTAATACCAAAATATGTATCTTTAATTAAGTCTTAACAGCAAAATTTAATATTTAATTTTTAGAATGCTTCAGAATTTTTCTCTGTATGTGTTAGGAGTATTCATTTGTCTAAGACTTCCATGCAAAATTACCCTATTGTATTCATGAAAATTGTTGACCTCAAGATTTTTATGAATTTGTTTTTTGAGTGTCTGAACCTAAAAAAGTGAATTTTGAAATGGTTTGATGGATTTTGTTCAAACCTGATATCTTGATGGTATGAACCATTTTTTTATTTTGACCCTTGCTTTCAAATTAATGATAGTTTACTAATGGGTAATTATTTTTAATTACAAATTTTTTTAAATGGCTAAAGCAATTTGGTTTTAAAAAAAATCTTGGGAGTGTTTGACCTCCCAGATAACACTGTACAATTTGTTTTGGGATAAAAATTTGCTTAAGGGTAGTTTATTGATAAGTGATCTTTGAAAATTCAAAATATTTTGAAAATGTCTCTTTTTTTATGTTTGGAGAGTTTTTGACATGACAAATAAAACTGTATAATTATTGATTTTGGGGAGAAAATTTGTTTAAGAATAATTTACTGAAGACTATTTATTTTATAAATAATTAAATGTATATTTTTTTGTAAAATTTGAATATTTTTTTTTAAATAGCTCTATATATTTTGTTCAAAATTGGTATTGGGAAACTATTTTACATGATCAATAATAAGCGTAAGTCACTACCCAAAATGCAAGAGATCCTATTTCATCTTAAATATGTAAACATTTAATTTACCTATTATAATAACTGCTCGAAGTTACTGCCATGGTTTTTGATGCACCTAGAATACCTATGTGATACAGATTTACAAATTGTCACACAATTCTGGCTCAAATATTTCTTGAAATTTAAGTCCTATAACTTCTCTCAAATACCCCAAATCACGCCGTTTCACAGAAAAAACCTCGTTTTTCATTATGCCCCACATGGAGAAGTCACAGGAGGTTAAATTCGGAGATCTTGTAAAACATTCAATGGATCTTCTTCTATCCATCCACTTGCCAAAGTGCTCATTAAAAAAGTTAAGAACAATAATTGCAAAGTGTGGGGGAGCCCCATCTTTTTGCCAAGATAGTCTTGTCTTTCATGTTTTAAAAAATAGGGCTATTCTCCAATTCGATGATTACTTCATGAAGTATTTACAGGTAGTTAACTGTGGTCACTGTTCCATCAGAAAAATAGGGTCCTATTATACCTGCACTGCATGTCCCTGCCCTAACTGTGACACCTGGTACATTTAATTCTTCATTGATGACGGCATGTGGATTTTCAGTTGCCGATTAGACATAACTGTCCTTATTAGCACGTCCATTCAATTTAAAAGTGGCTTCATCAGTACACAAGATACGTTTATAGAATTCAGGATCTGCCTTGTTTTGAATTGTGTACTACTAACAGAATTAAAGGCGCCTGTTGGGATTGTTCGTCTTCATGCAGGGCTTGTAGTAGCATAGGCCTGTATGGGTTTGTTCTCAATACTTTTTAACATTCTTCTAAAACTTCCATCTGTCTCTCTCGATGCTTTTCCTGCTGATTTTTGTGGTGATTTAATGAGAGTTTCTGCTACAATATGCAGATTTTCAGCTAAACAAATTGACCTAGGATGTCCGGAGCGCGGTAAATCGGCTACTGAACATGTCCACCTAAACCTCTTATTAAGGTTATAAATTGCTTGACGAGTTGGAGGTTGAGTATCATGAAAACGTTCTTCAAATCGGTTTTTACTACAGAAAAATCATGATAATACTGCCACAATTTTTTTTAAGTAACACTCGCTGTTCAGATGAAAATTTTCTACTCATAATGATGCTTAAAATCAACAGTGCTAACAATGACACCACGCATGCCACGTGTCAGACTAAGCAAAAATAAGATGTACATGCTATTTCATTAAGGCTGAGGGAGGGAGGGGGGCGCTTAGACGTAACTTCTATTTATAGAACACCATCACCAACCTTGACTTGCGCAACAATAAACTGAGCTAAGGACAACAGCGGTAAAGCGACTTATGCCGGACCCGTTATATAAAGAGTGTTTATTGTTATTAACAAGATGATGTGTTTGTTTTTATGAGAAAAATTTAAGGGTAGTTTTACTTAAAACCTACTTTTGAAAATTAATGACTGCATGAGTCAATTTTTAGTAGCTTTTTCATCTTGTATGAAATAAGTCATCTGACTTCAATTTTTAATTACCAGAAATAAAATGTTTTTTTCAGATTAGCAGTGAAACAGATGAAGCCCAACAGAAAGCAAATGAAACTGTTACTGATGTTGACTTGTTGAAAGATAGATTGAAGCAGTTACAGACTAGTGTACTGATAAATGAACGTGCAGCTAATGAAGTAGCAGAAGCTGCAAGAAAAGTGAAGGATGAAGCTAATAGTGCAGAGGCAAATGCTAATTATCTTAGTAATGACTATCAACAGGCAGCTGATTCTCTACAGCGTAGAACAGCTGCTTCCAGTGAATCACAAAAACGTGCCCGTGGTTTATTGGAAAGAGCTAGTCAATTTTCTGTAGGTACCACAGCCAAGCTCAAAGATTTAGAAGGTGAGTACATTATACTTTATTTTGTTGATTTTTTTTTTACTTCTTGTTTTTGTTGGTATATCAATTTAACATTTATTCATTATTTATGCATATGTTGTTAGTTCTGTTTAAAGTATGTTCTTGCCTGATATGTATTTAGTTTTTAGTTCATATTAATATTTCGGTTATAAACTACTTTTCAATCCGGTGATGTTTGATGTTCATAGAGTAAACGTTATAAAACCAATGGTGGCACGTTTTCAGGTTATGAGCCCAGAGTCCTTTTAAATGAATAAACATTTATTATTGTCTGTGTGCATCGAGAATCAACATTAACATTAACCTCTAGAAGATTTAGCCTAGAAGAAGCCTTGTTAGCCACCATGACAGATGAAGAAAAGTATCGTGTTCCATTATTTGATGGTTCAAACTTCACTAACTGGAAGTTTAGAATGGAAACACTGCTTGATGAACTCAATTTGCTGGAAGTAGTTCAAAGTGATTACCGAACGAAAGTAATTTTCATTGAAGCTGATAATTCTGAAATATCGAATAAGAAGACCAAAGAACTGGCAGAGTGGAAGAAAAAAGATCGAAAATGCAAGTTTCAATTAGTCCAGAAACTTTCAGACAGCGTTCTTGAATGTGTAAAGGATAAAGAATCTGCATTTAATATATAGCTTTCCCTTATGAATACCTACGCAAGAAAAGGCATAGCTAACCAGTTACTTTTACGTAAAAGTCTTTTATTGATGAAGTTCGATCCATCAAGTGAAACTCTGGCCGAAAAATTGACATTGAGCTTTGTAAAGAATAGGTTATTAGATGAGTAACAGAAACGATTTTCAGAGGGTGTAACAGCAGAAGTTATAACCTCACATTCCTTTATGACCCAAGAAAATCGGAAAGTTACACAGAGCCATAAGAAACAGTCTTAATCTTTTTATCAACAAACTAGGCCTAATTAAAACACTCAGTGAAGTCAACTCTAGCGCAAATTTTGTAAAAAATCTGGACATATGATCTCAGAATGCTGTAATCTTAAGAAAAAACAGAGTTAAAATTAAAAGAAAGCCCAAATGTGAAATGGTTTATGGCATGAACGGTGTGTGTAAACAAAAACTTACAACCCCGAAATCTCCATGTGAGCACTGTATCCAAGGTAAGATGACTAAATTGCCTCATGTAAAAACTCGCTCAAGGGCTTTGCGCCCCTTGCAGCTTGTCCACAGTGATATTATGGGTCCGATCAGTCCTACATCATATGACGGTAAGAGATATATACTTACCCTAATTGACGATTACAGTCACTTTACCTATGTGTACACGATCAAAGAAAAGTCAGAGGTATTCAAGTGTTTTAAGAAGTATGAAGCTCTAGTAACTGTTCACTTCAATGAAAGAATAAGCTGCTTCAGGTGTGACCGAGGTGGAGAATACTTATCTTCAGAGATGAGAAAATACTTTGAATTCAAAGGTATACAGTTTGAATATACTATCAGATATACAACCTCTCAAAACTGAGTGAGTGAACGCATTAATAGAACACTAATGGAGCGTGTGCGGTGTATGTTATTAAGCGCAAATATTTCGAAAGATCTCTGGTCAGAAGCTGTGATGACAGCAGTATATATTGTTAATAGAAGCCCAACAGTAGCCTTGGATTGTAAAACTCCTGCTGAGGTCTGGTATAGTCAACGTCCAAACTTGTCAAAATTGCGTGTTTTTGGCTGTATTGGCTCTGTACGCATTCCTAATGAGCTACTTAAAGGGAAACTGAACAATCGTACCCAAAAGTGAAACATGATCGGCTATTGCCCCAATGGCTATCGTATGTGGCATATGATGTGTTTTTTTGATGAAAATGCCACTTGGAGTGGAGGAAACATGACCACATCCCCAGCAGTGAGAGCACCACTACTTTGGGAAACAATTACCATTCCATCAGAAGGTGAACTTCGTCGTAGCTCACGCCCACATGTAAAACCAAGCTATTTGCAAGATTATGTAGCGTTTGCTATGAATGCAGAAAGCTTTCTTGACAATTTGCCTCAAGATTTTGATTATGTCAAGGGTAGACCTGATGAGAGGAAGTGGAGGCTAGCTATGGAAGAAGAAATGAATTCCCTCAAGAAAAATGACACCTGGGAACTGACTTCGCTACCCCCTGGTAGGAAAGCTATCTCCTGTCGTAGGATCTTCAGCATCAAGAGAGATCAAGATGGTAATAAGGATTGCTATAAGGCAAGGTTGGGGGTTAAAGGTTATCAACAGAAGAAAGGTTTCGATTTTAGTGAGACTTATGCTCCAGTAGCACGTATGACTACTATGAAAACAATGCTAGCTATCATTAATCAAGAAGATTTACATGCATGTCAGATGGATGTGAAGAATGCATTTTTGCATTGAACCCTGTCTGAAGAAGTCTACATGCAACAACCCCCTGGTTTTTCAAATAATTTAAAACTTGTTTGCAAGCTCAAGAAATCATTGTATGGCCTCAAGCAACCACCCAGAGAATGGAACAAGTGCCTTGACACTTTTCTTAGATCACTTGGTTTTCAACCAGTGCAGAATGATCCATGTCTGTACCTACATGTTATCGGTGATACAAAGGTCTACATACTGATTTTTGTTGACGATTTAATCATCAGCAGTACTCATATACAACCTCTTGAGAAGATCAAAGCTGTACTTCAAGCTAAATTTGACATGAAAGATCTGGGTAACTTACACTTTTTCCTCGGAATAAAACTTGAGAAAAGAAACGATGATATATATCTTAGTCAATCATCTTATATCAAAATACTTTTATGCACATTTAACATGGAAAACTGCAAAATAGCTAAAACACCAATGGAGATAAAAAACCCTATTGAAGATGGAGGATCAACCTCTATAATTGGCATCGAGCCATACAGAGAGCTCATAGGCAGTTTGATGCACTTAATGTTATGCACCAGACCTGACCTGAGTTTTTCTGTCAATTATTTCAGCAGGTTTCAAAGCTGTGCAACTAACACTCATTGGGAGTCACTGAAGCGCATTCTTCGCTATTTACAAGGAACTTCACACCTAGCTCTGCACTTTCCTAAAGAAGAAGGGACACCCCTAATCGCATATGCTGATGCAGATTGAGCCAACGATTCCAGTCGTAAGTCAACATCTGGATTTCTTCTGAAAGTTTTTGGATCAACTGTATCTTGGACAACTAGAAAGCATCCCACTATTGCCTTCAGTACCTTTGAGGCAGAATTCATTTCACTTGCCAATGCCTGTACTGATGTCCTGCGGTTACACAATCTACTACTGGAGCTGGGAATCGACCCCGGAGTGCCTACCATATATGAGGACAACCAGCCTGCAATCAAGTGTCTTGAGAAGTGGGAACACTAAAGATTGAAACATATGGATGTGAAATATAATTTTGTAAGGGAGTTATTGTGTGATAAAGTTCTAAAGATTTAATATGTTCAAAGTGAATTTCAAATTGCTGACAGTTTAACCAAAAGCTTAAATGTTACTAAGTTTAAACAATTATGTAAGTGGCTGGGATTGAATGCATCATAGATTATGTTTTTATCCATGTTCCAAACACTAACCTCCTTTCACACCTTTGTTTCTTGCACCCACTACTAGGATTCACCCATGTTTAACACATTTGCCTCCTCTCAGTGCACATTTAAAGCATGTTAAATTGAGGCAAAGTGTTGATATAGCAATTTAACATTTATTCATTATTTACGCATATGTTGGTAGTTCTGTTTATAGTATGTTCTTGCCTGATATGTATTTAGTTTTCTTTTAGTTCATATTAATATTTCGGTTAATAAACTACTTTTCAATCCTGTAATGTTTGATGTTCATAGAGTAAACGTTAAAAAAACCTGTGGTGGCATGTTTTCAGTTTTTACTAAAGTTTTCATTGAATCCTTGATTTTTCTTCATATGTCACACTAATGTCAATTATAAATATAATCTTATTATAACATATTGAATATTTAAATAGCAGTGACTTTTGTTAAAAAAAAAAGTATTGATTTTGCTTCTGTATTCTTAAGAAGTTTCTTATTTTCAGATATGAGTAGTGACTATGCCAGTAAGGAGAAGGAACTTAATGATGTGTCTGGGGAAATTGATGAACTTATAAACCGTATGAATGACTACTTAAAAAATATAAACATTCAGTCAGACTACTATCGCACATGTGTTTCATAAAATCAATAGCTTATTGGAATATTGAGACAGTGACATTGAGTCAGTTGATCATAGGCAATGAAGAAAGTGATAAACTACACCATAAAGCTGCTAATGTGAACTTGAGTGAATATCCACGTGATTGTAACATTTAACTAGCTATTAAAAAAAAAGTGCCAAGACTTAAATTTACTACCAATTCAGCATTTGTATGATATTTCACTGTTTATAATAATCTAGAAAGTAATTGTGAAACAAGAATATTTATTAGAACTATTTCATCATTATATTAGCATGTTAACCAGTTCAACAGTCCAATGAAAGAAATATTTTTTTATGTGTTCTGCCATGTCAGTGACATAAACTAATGATGTTTATACTTATTGCTTAATTTAACCTGGTATATTAAATGACTTGAAGGAAAGAATAAAATTCTGTGAGCTCAAGAATGAGGCAGAAAACCTATCGTTAGACAGAACACTTAATAATAAATTGATAACTACATGTGAAATGATTTTAATATTTGCATTCGATTGAAAATGAATATGTTTTGCACAATGTATAATTATTTCTAATTTATAGTACACTCCTGCTAACCCATTTATTTAGATAAATTTGTTCTCTATAGCATATAATATCATGAATCAATATATTCTTAATATGTTGACTCAATAGTAATATTATTCAAAAAGTGCCAACTTCGCTTGTTATACTGTGCCAAAATTGGCATAAACATTTGAATCATTTAATATTAATAATGTATGTAACACTAGGGAAATAACTTCACACCAATATAGGAACTATAAATCTCTACCAAGTTTTTCCCTCCAACTTTACCGAATCCTCAGAATATATTTTTTTACATTATTTATAAAATTCCCCTATACAAATAAGGTTTCACCACTCCTAAGTGAAGAATATTTGTATACAGATTGAAATTCTTTAGTCCGGCAACTCCCATGGTCTGGCATGTTTTGAATATATCACCATAAATTTGAGGGGTGGCCATCAGGACGGAGCTATTAGCAATACAAAGGCGCCCAAATTATTATCATCTGCAGCTGAGTGTTTTGGTGCTACATTCTTGTTTTGGCTTGTATTCTAGCCCTTGAGTTTGTCTTCTAAGAGAACAAGATTTGTGAAAGGTGGTGCATTATTCCCTGTTTTAATCTATATTCTACCATGTGTGATATAGAAATAACTATGTAGAGGGATATGGCAAGCCTCGTATAATGTAGCTGCATTTTTTTATCTCTTTAGATTTTAATTTTTTTTATTTGATACACTATAGCATGTGGGAATTTTGTAGATGTTGTATGATTATTTCTTTATATTTCTATATACTGTTGAGGTAAATAATAATCCACTTATTTAGTATATTAAATATATTTGACCTTAGCACAGATTTATCTGATTACCAAACCAAACCCTTCCTTCATCTCTGACAAGACATGTAGTAATCACAACTTTTGAATGTGTGGAATGCCAGGCCTCCACCGTGGTTCGGATTCCACGTTAAACTGTAGGTTCTCCATTTCATCTCACAATCACCCTACCATTACAAATTAGCGTAAGTGCGTATAACCTGAATGGGTAATAAGACGCGGTGCTAATAATAATATATTTGACTTCCAATCAAAAGATTTAAATAAATCAGGGTTCTTAATAGTCAAATTCTACAGTCTCATACTTGTCAGGTCCCAAGAGTGCTGAACTAAAGTGTTTCAACATGAATTATATAATACTGTTTAACTTGTCTACTCTCCACTCATGACTGAGCTCACATCACAAGTGGAATAATGACTTTCTGCAACAGACATATGTTAATAATAATAATAATAATAATAATAATAATAATTATTTAAATTTCCTTTATTATAGTGCCGGCTGACAGTCGTAAGACCTATAACAGGCCAGCACTGAAAAATATACAAGTACCATACAAGCACTTATACTAATACGAGAAAATAAGATAAACAATAATAGCTAAATAGTTATATATACTGATGAATATTTAAGAAAAAATAGTAAATAATAATAAGAATTAAAAAATAGAAACAATAACAAATAACTCAAAAGTAGTAGAGCATACGTATTGTAAATTTAAAAATTATAGGCAGAACCTTTACAGGATAAATTATTGATATGGGATTTCTTTAAATAACTCTCTGAGTTTAGCTTTTATTTTATGATATAAGTCAAATTCGACAAATCTAGAATTGGTGATATGGATACTACGGCCTAAAGGGCTCACCTTATGAGAGCTATTGCGAAAAAATAATTTTGTTTTAAGAGTAGCCCGAGAAGGGATATGGACACCTACATGATCAAGGGCAAATTTACAAGGAACTTTGCTATTGAAAATATCAATAACAAAAAGGGCATCACAATAAAGTTCACGTGAGAAGAGAGTTTGGAGCCCCAAGAGGTTTCGAATTCTGTCATAATCATAATAAATCTGGTTAGTAAATATTTTATCATAGCACACAGCGACAACTTTCTTTGAACGTTTTCCAACCTGAGAGAGTCAGTTAAGGTAATGGAATTCCAAGCAACACTTGCATATTCTAACTTAGATCTAACCAGGGCGTAGTACAGATATAAAAAACAGTCAACTTTCTTAAATGATGAAGTAATAAATTCAATAAGTCCAAGTAAAGTTTGTTATCCAGGAGAACACCAAGATCATTAATATAAAGGGTGTGAATTATGTTATCATTGCCCAGTTTATAGGTAAAAAATAAAGGATTAGTTTTCCAAGTAAAAGATATAGATTTGGTCTTAGATTTATTAATATACATTCCATTCTCAAAAGACCACTATAGAATACCATTTTTATCATTTTATAGATATATACAATATGCAATTGATTTTATAATTTTATATAGTTTTACATCAGCAAAGAGTAAATAACTGGATGAGCTCAAATATTTACAAATGTCATCAATTAACACATTAAAGAGAAGAGGACCTAAATTAGAACCCTGTGGTATCCACAAGGGTCTAGAAATGTGTTGGATTTGTGAGAATCAATTTTAATAGTGAATGATTTTTCATGCAAATAACTGCTGAACCAATTTAAATATGAGGGAGAAAGGCCAAAATTACTAAGTTTGCAGAGAAAAATACTATACTGACATAAGAAATGCCTTACTTTGGTCAAAATAAATAGCATCAACCTGACCTTGGGCAGAGATTTGAGGGGCAACATGCCCAAGAAATTCTACTAAATTTGTGGCAGTATATTTATTTTTTATAAAGTCATGTTGATTATCTGAAAGCTATCACATTTTTATCGAGAGGTTCAAATACCTGATAACTTTTATCTGAAAGTTAAAATGGGCTTTGCCATAGTTACACATTGTTTTTCATGAGGTTTTGTTTATCAGAATCTTTTTTTAGGTTAAAATCTTATATCACGTGTTTAGTAGGCACAGGCCTAGGCTCTAAATATATATAAAGTTAGAACTTTTAATTCACACTTTTATAAAAACTTACAGGCCATTTGTAGAGTTATAGTTATATAAAAACAAATTATTTAAATGTGGGTATAGTAAGAGAAATTTTGTAAACGTTGTGCCAAACTATTGACCACATTTTGACAGACACCGAAATTAGTACTTGCAAGACATCTTAGCTTCTGCGCCCACGTGACGTCATCTGTTTCCTCCCACTCCTTTAGCTGCCATTATTTAACAAATGTTGAGCATTGTAGCCACTAGCCAGGTTTTAGCGGTAGCAGCAGGGTTTATATGCATGCGCACACCAGTAAAAACAGTACCAACCTTGCATTTTCTGCATAAAAATATATTTATCTGGCAGATTAATTCAGTTTATAATACGCGTAAACTGTTAAATTAGCTGAAAACCTTTATCTGGTTACTAACTTTAACCTCCCAATAGTAGTATTTATCTGGTAGTCATAAGCCTGGCCCTATGTACTAATTATGCTAATAGGTTAGGAATTTGAAGGTTAAATATAGAGGAAGTGAACCCAAATTTGCGTGGAGGAAAAGTGGAAAACCATTTAGGAATAACCACCCCCAGTTAACCCGAGCGAGATTCGAACCTCGATCTCCCCATACTTGGCAGTCTAGCTCTACACAAAACTAGCACATCAGCTAACTACACCACTGAGGCGGGTCAGACATTAGTTAAAGAGTGATGAACAATCCATGGTTGTACCCTAATTTTGTTTTAGGGGAAGGTAGGGGTATTATTTGTGGTAGTTCATGGCAAAGTGGTGAAGTAATAGAATTGTTTTTAAAACATAATTGAGGTTGTAGGTGGTATGAATTGTGTAGAACTCAAATAGTCTACTAGCCTAGGCATCGAGTAGAAATACTTAATAACTAGAGGCATGCAAAAAAAAAAAGGTGAGGTTATTTTTAGCGGAAAAGTTGTTTTATTTTTTACAAAAAGCGATATTATAAGCTGAAAGCAATGTTATTATTTATGTAAATATGAGTCAAATTATTATTCTCTAAAAAACTAGGATAAAACTGTCTAAATATTTCGTTCATATTGTGTATTAAACTATTTATTAACTTATTCAAAGAAAACTCTAATATAAATACACACAAAACATTTCACACTTAGGTGACCTGGCGGTCTAGGGGTAAGGTGTCAGACTTCTATGCTGGCGGCCGGGGTTCAATCCTCGGTCCCGGCAAAGATTTATCTGATTACCAAACCCTTCCTTCACCTCTGACAAGACATCTTGTGAATGTGGGGAATGCCAGGCCTCCACCGTGGTTCGGATTCCACGTTAAACTGTAGGTCCTCCATTTCATCTCACAATCACCCTACCATTACACATTAGCGTAAGTGCATATAACCCGAATGGGTAGTAAGACGCGGTGCTAATAATAATAATAATAATTTCACACTTAGTAATATCAAACTCAATATCTCAATATTATTACCTTTGAGTCTTACAAATAATAAAGAGCAATATCAAAATAATTATCAATTTATGTTTAGACCAAACAATAACATAGAAACATATCGTCATAGAAGACTAAATTATCAAATAAGGAGAAGGGAATAAAAACTAAGAAGATATAATTTTGCCAAACATGACCGCGCTTAGCAGAATTCATATATATTACTGTCCTTGCTCTGACCTAGTGTGAAATCTTTTAAAAGCTGAAAACAAAGAATCGTCAATCTATCAAACTTTAAGTATTGAAATGTGTAAAAGTAGAATGGTGATTTTTAATGCCAACCTTAGAAAAAAAAGGCTAAATATCCAGAAAAAACAATTTTTTCCTGTGATCCGTTTTATACCTATAAAATAAGAAAAAACATCTACTATCTGTGTAAATGGTGTCGCCAGTGTTACCGCATTGAAAATTATATTGCATGATGTGTTATTTGCCAAATTACAAAGAAATTGTGTTTATTTAGAAAAAAAAAAGCGTTGATTTGTTTTATTTGTGTGAAAATAGTAGAACTCGTTATCGCAAATTTGAATTTTGCATGTCCCTATTAATAACAATACTTGATCAAGTATTAAAGTTGATTGTGTATTCAACATACCTTTTACAAAATATCTTAATTCAGAATCATTTGTTCAAGTCTCAACACCAAAGAAACGATGCTTTGAAAAATTGGGAAAATTATTTATTTTTTGACAGGAAAACTGGGAATTTTAGTGGAATTTTAGTCTAGTATTTAATATTCTTGAAGGCCAGCCCAAGAACCCAGCACTCATCATCATTAACTGTTTCCAGCCCTTTCTTAATAATTTATTGTAATTGATAATAATCATTTTATTTACTCACGGCCCTCAGAAGAGAAGTATTATGATTGCCAAACAAATTGAATTCGATATTTTGACTAGTTTTAATATTTCATTACTCCCTAAGCCCAAAAAGTGGTTCTAACAATGGTAGGTGTGTGTATATACAGGGTGTTTACCAATACTGGAAATATACTTTATCATATTTTTTATACTGGAAATATATTGGAATTTCAAAACTCTAGTCCAGTAGACACCCTGATATAGCGCGGGATCTTTGTATAATCAGCCTTATTATAAAAGTACTAGGCTTTTTACAAAACACCACCTTTTTGCCGAGGAAATGTTTTTATCTCAATTAGGCTGAGGATACATAGCCTTTTTGTAAAACATCTAGATACCCCTAGACTTAATATGATGGAAACTTTTGACCACATTAAAAGTTTTCAAACTTCAGATGTTTTATAAAAAAGGCTAACTCAACCAGCTGTATTGTAAAACTTACTATACTGTCGTTTTACAAAAATGCTAACGCATCCATCTATATTGTAAAATGGCTAGGTCATCAAGCCTTCATTAGGCAACAACGTATTCACCACCAAATTAGGCCAGTTAATTAAAAGTAAAAATATGTTTATTAAGTCAGAAAAAAACAAGTTAGAGTAATTGTAAAACTAGTCAGAAAAATTTAGTTTATTTACACAATAGCTACAAAATAACTGACAAACATAACTAAGTAGGTCTTAATACTATAAACATAACAATAATAGTTGGAGTTTGTTAAAATTAAGCTTGTTCATGAATCAAATGGCCGATTACAATTTTAAATACTTGACAACAAAATAATATTTAAAAGAGGAACAAATCAGTATCTTCAAATCAATCAATAAAAATTATCCATGAAAATAGCTCACCGTAAAATCAGAGTTTAAACCATTTAAAAGGATAACTGGTTCACTTATCCAATCCACTTACTATCAATCACCCACCTGTTATTTATTGACACACATCAGACTTGAATTTCATTTTATCTCACTTTTGGGGCAAACACATTTTGCAGCACTGATTTTTATAGCTTTCAAATACATTCTGGAAGCCTTGCCCCCCCGAATGGTGACTGAGCAGCTATTCCTCCTCGTAGTGAAATGGTTTTGCCTGGAACTGTGCCTGTAAATAAAGAATTCGACGGCTGAATTTCATTTTGTGGAAACCAGTTTTTACTTAACCCTGCTTCAGTTTCAATACTGTACACACTGTTTCTTAGGTCTACTATCTTTCCTTTAACGTTTTTAGTGTGCAGTGGTCCCCAATCAATTTTTGGAACCACTACTTTCACTGAGTTGCCAACATTCAAAAGAGGGAAATATTTTGTTGGCCTCATCTATAATTTTTTTGTGCTGCAAGTTTGGTGTTTTTGTGCACCATTGTCCTTTCCAAGGTAATATTAAGTTGAATTTTGCTGCTGAACATCGCAATTCTTTTTCATCTTCGTTTGTGTCCATTTCCATCATCTGTTGGTTGCAAGAACATTTCAAAGATAAATATACTCCATTAACTAAAGGTCCGCTTGCATATGGTAGTGGAACATTTTCTGACATACTTGAGGTCCCAGAGGCTTTTCCTTTCTTGGTAGTACCATTTTGAGTGTTTAATATACCCTCTAATTCTTCTTCAGTGGTGTGTTTGGAAGTCCTGTGCTATTGAGTCCGATTTTGGGATCGCGACCAGAAAGACCTCGGTACAGTGATCTCCAGATTATCTGACATAAAAAAAGAGTTCTTCTTTCATTGTACGACGTAAGATCTAATGTTCCACTTAGTTGAGTAGTTGTCATGCATCCACCCCTGAAGCATGTTATCGACATATTGATTGCTTCTCTCCACACTTCTTTGAGTCTCTGGAAGATATGGACGTCTGTGTACAACTTTACATTCCGGCAAAGTAATACAAATTCCTGGATGATATTTGTCCACAAATTCATTACCGTTTTCACTTTGGAGAATGTATGAAGCTCCAAATTCAAGAAATATTTTAAGGAGATCTAAGGCAACCTCTAAAGCTCTTTTAGAGTGCAATGGCCTTAAGTAAACAAATTTTGTGGCATTACCTTGATGGTTCATAAGCCATTTGAATTGAACATTGGTTGATGACTGCAGGTCAATTAAATCAACCTGGCCTCTTACATTAAAATACTTTAAGACAATTGGTTTAGTAACGAGACCTTTACGGGGCTGTGATGTTATTCAAGCAAACTCGGAAAAAATATTTTAATCATTGGCTTTGGGATTAAAAACTTATCTTTTATAGCATAGATAATTTTATCCCAGTCTTCATGGCCACAATCCTTATGAATCTCCAACAACTTTTCATAGGACTCATCAAAGGGTAGAATAATCTTGATTGGCTCACTCCGATCTTTACTCTTCATAAACAAATGTTCCTCTCCTTCATCATTCTTAACATTTGTCAATTGCACGTCATCCACCTACAGTCAAAATTGCTTTTGCATCTTTCCCCTCCTTGTATAACCTCAAAGAGAAGACCACTCCACATATCTTCTAGGGGGATGTAAATTTAAAATGTTGTCTAAAGAAACGACCACTCCAAATAACTCCCAGGTGCATCCAAATTTTTTACTTTTTACTGGACTCACCTTTGGGTTGGGGGGCAAATCTCTTTTTAAAAACTCTATTTTGCTAAAACCCCCCTTCATCCGAAATTCAATTTTGACTACAACCTTGATTGTTAGTCCCCCTAAAGTAAATTTCTGAGTATGCTTTTAGCCAAAGGAATTGGCCAGAATTAAGTGAAAAAGATGCATTTCAGGATTCAATTTTTTTAAATCATTTTAGACATACTAGTCACAGAAAATAAAAGACATAAAGTATGTTCCATGATACCATCAGTTCAGACACATCTTTATCAAAAGGTAATGTTCAATACAAAGTTAAATGGTTAATAAACTAGTTAGTCAGACTTAGAAGAAGACTGACTTGTTAATGAGTTTGTGATGTTTTCTGCACTGTACAAGACACAATATATGTAGCAGAAATGATATAAACCCAAATAAAAGGTAAACTTCTTAAAAGTTTTCCAAATGTGCATATTGTTTGAGGACTTATCTCTTGATAATTCTTTCAAAGAGAAATAACATTTTCAAAACTAAATTAAATCAAGAATTGTATGTGTTCAACTATAAGCCAAGTAAGATTATATTTGCTCTTATGTGCATTGAGGGTAATTATTACTTGTATAATGAACTATGAGGATGTTATCAAATACTTTGCTTCAACAAGAAACTGAAAAATAAACTTTCTTAAAATAATTTTGAAGTTGAAATTGCATATTTTTTCCATCCCAAAATATATATTCTTTTATTTTATCTAAAAAGATTTTTTTTAGATCTTTTTTTTAAATTCTTCATCCTTAGCCCCTAAAAGGTTTGTAGGCCCTAGGTACTGTACCTACAGTGCCTAATGGGAAATCTAGCCCTGCCTGTAGAGCTATAAGTTATCATTGGCGAATTTACAGTCTGAGTCCTGAGTATTCTTTATCGCTTAGAAATACGTTAGTTTGAAAGTTGTGTGCTGATATAACAAATTGGTCTTAAAAAGTGTATTTAATTCTAATAAAGAGAAAATCATTTAATTATTACTCAATTTGGATGTCTCCAGCAGGCATTTGTAAAAACACTTCAGGAATTTTCAGATGAAGCCAGGGAGTAATTTTAGTTCCTAATTTATTTAAAAGTGTTTATACCCTTTTTAATATAAGAATGGTATTTGTATATTACATGATTGTATTCACCATATATTTGCAATAATACCAACCTATATAAATAATAGCCCAAAGAGTAAATTTTTTGTAACAATCTGAAAGTATAACCCTTTTATATAAACATTTCCATATTATAAAGTATTATTCATTAAAAACTAACTAGGGCATTAAGTACCGGCACATCTGTTTATATTAAATATACTAGTACGTCTGCTCACGAGATAAAGACTTGACTGTTTTTGATTAATTATTTTAGTGCTCCACGTTTTAATTCCCATCTGAACTGGCCACGTATTTACTCAAATGGTAGGGAGGAATAAGGTATAATTTGGGGGAAATGTGCCCACATTTGTGTAGAGGGAGAGTGGAAAACTATCTTGGTAAACCGGGCTAGGATTCAAACCTCAACCTACCTATCACCTGCAAACCAGGCACGATGAGACTGACACCTTGCCCTGCATGGTGATTACATGTGGTGATCCAGCTAGTGTAAGTCTAGACAAACTCTACATCATCTTATAGAATAATCCACAGTATTTTGTATAAGAAACAGCCGACTCAAGTAAAGTAGTTATCATACATTTTAGGTTAAATGAGCAAAAAAGGAACGATAAATGTATCTAAAAGAAAGTGTCAATAATTTGAAACACAGTTTATTAAAATGCTTAATACCTTGAAACTATCTGATCATTCAAGTTGGTGGCTGCACTTAAAATTATGCCTGTTTGGTACTCCAAAATTCAAGAAAAAAAATTTGGGAAATTGAATGTTCCCAAAATTCAGGCAGTAGAAATTATTTCCCGGGATTTTTTGGGGGAAAAATGAATATCAAGGAGTAACAATTAGGTATTGTCGTCAATGTGACACTTGTACTTAATGCTCATTAACAATATTATTAATTTACTACCGAACGGGTAGTAAGACGTGGTGCTAAATATTATTATTATTATTATTATTATTAATTTACTAAACTTAAATTAACCTATCTTCCTTTAATTAGATGAATACCCAAAATTTCAGCCACTTTTATTTTACAGCTACATACCTAGTCAACACAAATATTTCTGAGCCATTAAAAATACCAACCACATTAGGATATTTGATAATATTTATACTTGAATAGATTTTAGGAAGGAAAACTTATTTGGCAAAAAATAATGTTAAAAGTGGCTTTTTAAATATCATAGCAAGCAGGAAATACACCTTCACCACTTACTGTGCATCAAGACACATCTAGTATGTTAATGTTATTATTTGGAATGTCATCCATTTGCTTTTGTGTATTATATAATAAAAGTTAGGTAAATTAGTATTGAAAGTCTAAAAGTGCTTTTGTGAGAGGTTTAGTTACTAAAACGTAAGAGGTAACGATACACACTGGTTCACTTTGATTTATTCATATTAGCTTGAATATCTCTATATTTTATTGTGTTCATAGCTATTAAAATTCATACCATGGATTATTTATTTAAGCACATTTTTAAGTCAGTCTTAAAATGTGTAATTTAGAATCTATTTATATCCTTACAAAAAAAAATACTAGATTAAAAATACACAATTATAAATGTTGCATTATATATAGGTTTTCTTATCTTACATCAAAACCTTACACAACAGAGGTCAGACCAAATTTATTTAGTTTTTATTTAGTGCTGTGCACTTCAGGAAATTTTCGGGCAGTATTTCCAGCGGGAACGGTACGTTAAACACATTTCCACCTTAGGATTATATATATATATTTCAGATTTATAATTTTAATCTAAACTTAGCTTTCCTATTCATTTGATTTAGAAAATTAAAGTGATTTGATAGTTTAAATTGAGTTAAATATATTGGTAGATGTCAATAATATTTTGAATAGTCAGGAATAAGGATAAAAACTCAGATTTTTTTGCAGTTATTGGTTTAGCTATTACATTAACCTTCTATAATCTTGCAAAAAATTTACACTTGAAATTTTATTTCAACTTTTTTAATTGTTGGTTTTCCAAATAAAAACCGAATATTTTGTTCAACAAGTGTCGGGTAAGATTTTTGATATATGTAAAATAAATAACTATGCTTAATACAACTATAATAATAGTGTATCTTTAATCCATTATTTTTGCTTGAATATAAATAAATAAATTCTAAAAATAAAATTTAAGATTTACTAAAATAGTTTTTAAATAAAAAAGCTCATGGTATGAATTTTTACAAATAGTTTCACAGTAAAACATCAGAATACTCAAACTAACCTGAATAAATACAAGTGAGCCACATTCTTGTCCATAAGAATGACAAATACATTTCTCGATTGAGCCAGTGTGCCCAGTTACCTCTTTAAATTTTAGTTACTAAAGATTCACAAAAAGCGCTCTTGCATTCCAAAAATATTAGCTTATCCAACACTTATTATCTATGATATAAAAGCAAATGGATGCCATTACAAATAATAATATCACGGAATTTACGTGTCTTCCACTTATTATTTTGCACTAAAAATACGTTTTCCTGGAATGTCCAGTTGCTTAATGGAAGATAAGGTTGATTAAAATTTATAAAACAATATTTTTAATGAAAATTAAATACAAACATGACTTTGATGGTTGGTTTTGACTGTAATTATTTTAAATATTTCTTCCCGGGAAATATTTTTACCCGCCCAAAGTTTGGGATCCCGAACAGCCCTATTTTTATTTGGAAGCACAGCAATTTAAAAATAAATGTTTATACAATTTTAGTTTCTTTAAAAAACTTCTACAAGATAATAGAATTTAAATTTATTGTTAAGGCTTTTAAATTGCAACCTAATTAGAGTGTTTGGCGCTCTTTCTGACTAGTTGGAACAGGCCTAGTTTAAATATATTTTCAGTTTAAATGTGAAAACTAAATTAACTATTTATTTAATATTTGCTAGATTTCAAAATGAATTAAAACATCTAAAATGTTATTTTACTATATTTTTACAATAAAGTTTAATTCTCAAGAACCATAATTAGCTAGGCATTATTATTGATAAAATTATTTAGTTCACATCAAACTAAATAAATACTGATCTAGTTTAACCTGCCTGACTTAGTTGTAGGTATCCTACCAGAGCTTTCATCACTATTGATATAACAGTAAAATATAGGATAAAGAAAGGCCCCAATCATACAGCAGGCTAAGTTTTAGAGCCCTGCTGTAAAGTGTAAATCACTGTAAAGCAGAAAGTAGCCTTTTTTAATTTCAAATGCATATAAAATCCTAATAACTTGCTTATACTATCATATATAAAGTGTGCAATAGAGCTAGGCCAAAAAGAAAAATAATCATACAAAACGATTGAAAACAAATAAAGACAATGGAATGAAAACTATTAAATAATTAGATATTTTTCATAATTTGATTATTGATAATTAAAATCATTTGATGGAGCCCATCACTGCACGCATCAGGCCGAAAAATGCCTGAAGAGCAAGACAAGCAAGTGCCTAACATAGTGAATATGTATATAATTGAAAACCGCTGTATTAGTGGATTGCTGTTGTAAAGCAGGGCCCTACTGCATTGTTCCTATATGTTTTTTTTAAGTTTCCCCAATTTGATTGTAGACAGGAAGGAAGTAAGAAGCTGTTAAATAATGTTCAACCCGGAAGAGGAAAGAAATGATAGTGAAAGAGAGGAGTAGGAAGAGAAAGAAGAGGAAAGAGGTCCAACATGGAAAGAGGGGGAGGATGCATTAAAGAGGATGAAACAAAGAAAAACCACGAAAAGCACCGGGTGTGGATGAACTGATTAGGAAAATTATAAGGGTAGCAGGTGAAGTATGTGTACAATGGCTATAAATGGTTCTGAGAGTGGTTTGGAAGGAGAAGAAGGTACCGGAAGACTGGATAAAGCGAGTTATAATACCCATTTTCAAGAAAGGAGACAGGAAGAGGTATACAAATTATAGGGAGATAACGCTGATTTACCACTGTACAAAAATATATGAGAAGATACTGAAAACGAGAATAATAAATAAAATGAAAGGAAGGTGGAGAGAGGAACAGCAAGGATCTAGGGAACAAAGGCTTACTATAGGCTTGATCTTTGCCATAAGATAGCTGACAGTAAGTAGGTATGAATATGAGAAAGACTTTGTAATGGTATTTATGGATGTGGAGAAGGCATGTGATCGCATGGATAGAAATCAAGTTTGGAAAACGATGGAGGCAGCAGAAGTGAAAATAGGAGTTGTAATGAGAGTGAAAAGCATGTATGAAGATAACAAGAGTTGTGATAAGATGGAGTGGTTCTAAATAAAAAATGTAGTGTAGCAGAATAGTGCCCTTTCACCATTACTATTTGCTTTGGTAATGGAAATGGTCATGATCAAAGTGTTCAGGAAAACTCGGGGAGGAAAGAGTGAAAGCCATGATGTTTGCTGATGACTTGATGGTATGGGGGGAGAAGGAAGAGAAAGTACAGGAACAATTACAAGAATGGAATAAGGAAGTAAAAGAGTGTGGAAAGAAATTTAGCATGACAAAGTGTGAAGTGATGGTGAATCCAAGTAAAGCTATAATTTTGGATGGAGTAGAGTTGAGAAAAGTACAGAATGTAAAATATCTTGAAAGTTTGATTGAGGAGAAAGGTGGAAGGAGAGAAGATTTAATAAGAAGAGGACAGCAGAGAGAGTTGTTCTATAGGTGTGTAAGAGACCTGCTATGGAGAAGAAAAGTACCCTTGGAGTGTAAGGAAGTATCGTACAGGGCATACTTTGTACCTATTGTCACATATGCAGAAGAAACATGGGCAATGAATGTAAGAGAAACTGGGAAAATGGAGGCCATGGGAATTCAATTTGTGAGGAGCATGCTAGCTGTCACAAGGAGAAACAAAATTAGGAATGAAGTTATCCGGGGAATAGTTGGGGTACAGGGAGTAGATTAGATAGTAGAGGAAGCAATGCTGAGATGGTATGGGCATGTCATGAGGATGGAGAAGAGAGGATGGCGAAGATAATGTGGAAATGAAGTGTGTAGGAAAAAGATCGCAGTGGAGGCCAAGAAAGAGATGAGAGGAGCAGATAACATAAATTGTTAAAGCAAGAGGGGGAGAATGAACGAAATTTAAAGACGAAGAGTGGTGAAAGTATAGAGAAAGATGGAGGCATTTTACTAAAATAAGCCGGCCACAGGCTGGAAACAGTTGATGATGATGATGGTCTTTAAATATAGTTGATCAAATTTTCAGATCTGCATATGAAAATTATTTGCAGTAAAATATCACAACTAAATAAAATTAGCTTTTCAACATTTTTTGTATGTTTTCCCTTCCAAAAATTATATTTCACTAAATCAACAAATTGTATACATACTTATTTCAAGTAAAGATGAGTATGAGATGTAGCGTTTTAAGGAATTTATTTATAAACAAATAAATTTTTTTCAAGAGGTGATTGAACATTTCCTAAAAATTATAAATTTCGTTTCTAAAAATTATAGATTAAATAAGAAGGAAACTTCTTAAGGTGCGGTCGCATGGCTACTAATACATAGTAAAAATGACTGATTTGCGACCAAAATTCTAGATGAACCAATAATGATATATTTTTATTTTTTTTATTATGTCTGTATGGACACTTTTCTAAATTGACATTGGATTATATAATTAATTTTTTTATCCATATATTTTTTAAATTAACTCTAAAAACGCATTTTTGAAAATGGTTGGATTTAAAAAAAACCATCTTAAGTTTTGTGTGTAATTTACAAATATAATATTTTTAATCACGTAAACCTTTTCCCTCGGCTAGAAATCGGTCATTGGTTACATAAATGTAGGTTTATTACAAGATAGGGGTGAAAACCCCCATCACACCTACTCAAGCCTAAAGAGAGGTGAAGTTTCTCGGTAGAACCCGAGACTCAGTCTGCAGTAATCCTATTGTTCGCTTGACAGGGCAACACTAATGGCCTTGAAACCTGTCCAAAGTGCCAGTTAGAATATTTCAGATGTATTTTTTTACTGAGTCTTTAAAAAAATCTTTGCAAGCTAGCTACATCTATTTTATTTCATAAAATATATCATTTAAAATTAAAAAAATTAAATGGGGATTTTTAACGTACAATTTATGAAAACAAGGATTATATCTGCACATGACTTACAAACTAGCATTTAGCTATGACATACATAACAGTTTACTACAGTTAAATTAATGACTACCTGGTATCGAAACCGGGACCCTTAGCATAGTAAGCACAAGTGCTATCGACATAGCTAAAGTGTCAGTTAAACTATAAAGATAAATGTATTATGTTAAATATGATAAACCACTTTAAATAAGTGTTAAAAAATAATATAACGATAAAAGCATAGCTGTGGTAAAATAATATTCAATACAAAAATTGGATTAAATTGGAATGTTGCACAAGTTGATGACTCGACGCATAAAGTATTAAATTATTTACATTTATTTTGTATTGAAGATTGAATATTTTTCTAAAAAACACAATTAATTTTATGCTTCCATAGTAATTCATTTTTTGAGATCAGCGTAGCCTTTCAAATTGTTCAGAAACTATATGCTATCTGTCAAGTAGACCAGGGTTGGACTGGTCCCTGCAAAAGGGTGTGAAACTTGTATTTTCAGAGGACATTAAATATTTTGGAGAGCCCAATTTTTTTTTACCTATTTACTGTAAAATAACTATACGAGTGCTGGTAGAATTCAATGATATTCATTGATAATAGAAATATTGGTAGTTCCAGCAAGGGCTTTCAAAATACGAGGGCAGTTCGGAAAGTAACCTCCGTTTGGCTGTAAATAAAAAACTTGCATAGAAAAAATATTTTATTATATACATCTTAATACTACAGCTTTTTACTATTTTTCAACATAAGTCACAATTTAAATTTAATTCAACTTTACATATTCAAATACTGAGATCATAACACAACTCCCTCCCCTTACCTGGAATAAGTTTTGATCACGTTCTCTCTCTCACCCTTTTCGATTTCTAATTTCTTTAATTAACTTACTGTGACTAGTAATATTAAATTGACACTACACGTATTATTATGTTATGAATGGGATGTCTTTATCCTCCTTTCATTAATATAATTATTATCTTCACATCACCCAATGAAAGTACTGTTTACTTGTCGTATGGACAAAAAAAAAAGTATGATAGTCGAAAGTTTAGAAAAATATAATTTTTGTAAAATTGATATGGAATCTAAATTAACTAGATTTTAATAAAATTGCATATTTCCAGAGCCAATAGAGACTAAGCACACTAGATCAATAAAAATAAGAAATCAATAATATATTTTTAGTGCACAAAAGACTAAAACAAAGTAGCCAAAGATTTTTATTCTTTATTTTAGAACCTGTCACTAAAATACCATTATTGATTAAAAATGTATTATATTGAAAAAATGTTTTATTGTAATGGCTACTATCTATTTATATATAGTACTATGTTCGTGCAGTAAAAGTCACGACTCCAAATTGTTCATAGTAGAAGTTGGCTGTTTTATCCATATTCCTCAGCTTGTTAGAACTAATTGCAGAGGCAACGGCACATCAAACAAGAGTTAGTAAGTTCTGACTCGATGTGGGACTTTCACAAATATATCTATTTTTTGGTCACAGAAATTAATTTATTCATTTGGAAGAACTTGACTCTAATGTATTCCGCAACACGATGTAGTATATGAGCCAAACTTGTAAAATGGATATAAGGATAGAACAACTTCAAAGCACTTGCGATTTTAATTATATATGCCGTGGCATCCAAATATAACACCAGAGCCTTTTCTACGTGAGCTCAACTAGGTCACACACTTTCAATTCATCATTCATGAATCTTGCAACATGATACGAATGTTACAGCATTTCTCAGTAAATCATATATGGTTTGGAAATATCCTTAGGATCTATCTTACCTACCACAAGGTACACAACAAAATTACCCTCAACATCTGTCATTTCATCCACAGTGGCCCATATGATGGAATCTCCCATGTAGTTTATTATCCCTTCCATTGTTTCTTCATAATATGTATGCAGATGATTCTTTCTGACTATTGATTGATCAGGAATTTGTCGCTTTCATTACTACGACAACAGAAGGATGCAAATTTAGGCACTTGGAATTTAAAACATGGGATGTTTGCAGTGACCATTGCATTACACAAGTCCTTACATAATTAGTTTCTTTAACTGGAAGGAAAGCACCTGCATCTTTGTTAAAAGAAAAACTGATTTGAATAACGCTGATTTTTATTTACATACAAAGTGTGCACCACACATGTTGCTCCAATTGTGATTTTAATGGAACGTCCCATATTTTTATTGCAAGCTTGGCACATTATAACTTTACTGTTGGTTGTGAAGGAGTCGTTAATCCCAACACATTATTTTAATTTTCTATTCAACAATACTCACCTGGGCTCATGGTGAACAAAATAAAATATCTTATATTTTAAATTTTGAAAGATCCTTCTTCATACACTGTCAGTGGGAATTAAAACAACCTTCAATTAAGGATAAAAATAAATTATTTTGCAAAGAGTAAGTTTATATCACCCCCACACACCTTAACATGATACTTCTTTACATGTATCTAGAAATTGGTCAATCATCTTGTTCTTTCAAGAGTGTAGTCACTAAAGGTTTTTTTGGAGGTTGTAAGATCACCCCACTAGCTTGGTGGATTTTGTGTGAGAACCATCTCCATAAAGCTTCGAGTTCTAGGCTAGGGCTGGTGTGGGTGGGGTCATAATGATGTTATGGGAGTGTATAATTGCCTATCTGCCTCTCACACTTTCATGCTCACTTTTTTTGAAATTGGATTGTTTTGGGGCTATCATAACATATTTATATTTTAATGGCATGTACCTAGTTTCTTGAGCACTTGGTATAAAATTCAGCAGGGGGTAATAGTGTACACTGTACATCATTTTCTAAAGAGAAATTTAAGTTTACGAAAAGAGTGAAATATAGAATGTTACATGATGCAATATGGTTTAGTAATGTGATGTGGTGACTTATTTTAACGGCTGAAGAGGGAGTGGAATGTGTGAACGGTTTCTCACCCAAAGGAACCAAAGGGAAGGGAAAGGATGTAAAGCATTTGCACTTGATGTATTTTCAAGATGCATGGTAGATATTGAAGGGAAATTTGATACCAAGATACATTGGCAATACACATTTTATTCATTTTAAATGGGTCTTCAATTTGTCAGTTTTAAAGAAAATAATATCGACTTATCAAGCTGTCCATGTTTCTAATCAGGTTTATTTAAAATATCTACAAAGTGTGTTGGAAATAGATATTTAAATGTATTTATTTTAAAAATTGTCATTTTTATAATATTTTGCCTCACATTTAGAAAATATGTAATTAATATATTCATACATACATTAATTTATTTTTATTTACATAAATCTACCTTTAATCAATGACTGACAAATTAATTGAAGGATTCAAAACAAAAAGCTAATAGGTTAATTATTTCTCACCAGATTTTACAGCAAATATATATTTTCAATTTAAAAAAAATACCATAATGATTATTTTACCTAACACCAACATATATTTTACAAATACATTTTGTGTAGCTAAAAAAATAAGCATATACAAATCAAGGCACTATTTGTATCCATATGAACGTAATCTTGCATGATTATTGATTTTATTTACTAAGGTATTATTAGTGCCTGGGACTACACTTTCTAAAATACTGAGTCATACCAAGCTAGAACTTACAAACTTCAACCAAATTGAGATTAAAACATGGACATTTATCTTAAGGTTTTTTTCCACAGATAAAAGGCCTATTTCAAGTCAAAGTATTTGATTCCAAAATATTATTTGACAAATAAGTTTATTAATTTTATACATACTACATTCAACTATAGCAAAATGAAACATCAAACATTTTTAAGAGACTCACTAAATTTTAAGTACAATTTACCAAAAGCTATATGAAATGAAATTTCAGATAATATACTCATAATGGTTAATCAAGGCTTGTATCAATCTACACATTCAACTAAATATATTGATCATATTTATACTATATATACTGTACCAAACGAGCTGTAAGACTACTGGCAAGTAAAAGGCAAGATAATATTTTAAATATAAAGGTTATAATACAAATAAAAGTTAAACTTTTCAATCAAACATAGTAAGTAATTATGGTATGGGAGAGAAGGAAGAGGACATACAGGATTAATTGAAAATCAGCCTGATGAAATGTAAGGTGATGGTAATTACAAGGAAATGGGTAAGGCCTAGTAGAGCAATAAAGTTGAATGGAGTAGAGCTGAGAAAAAGTAGAGAGCATAAAATATCTCAGAAGCTTGATTGAGGCAAAAGAAGGAAGTAGAGGATTTAATATTAAGAGTGCAGCAGGGAGAGTTGTTCTATAGGTGCATAAGAGACCTGCTATAGAGAAGGCAAGTGCCCTCTAAGTGTAAGAAAGTGTTGTACAGGACATACTTTGTACCCATTGTCACATATGCAGCAGAAACATGGACATTGATTGCAAGAGAGACTAGGAAAGTGGAGGCCAGGGGAATCAAGTTTGTGAGGAGCATGTTAGCTGTCATTAGGAGAAACAAGATTAGGAATAAAGATATCCAGGAAACGATGGGGATAAAGGGAGTAAATGAGATAGTAGAGGAAGCAAGACTGAGATGGTATGGGCATACAATGATATAGAAAAGGGAGAATACAAAAGAGAAAGATGGAGATAAAGTACATTTGAAAAACCCACAAGTGAGACCAAGAATGAGATGGGAGAAGCAGATAATAGAAAGTGTGCAAGTGAGAGGAGGAGAATGGAAGTGATTAAAGGAGGAAGAATAGTGGAGTGACAGAGCAAGATGGAGGCATTTCACTAAACTGACCCGTTTACAGGCTGGAAACAGTTCGTGATGATGATGATGATGATAGTAGGTACTTAGTACATAGTAAATAAATATGTTCTATAAAAAAGTATAATATAAGACAAATCATTCATAAAGTAATTTATAGAAAAGTCTAAACTAAAACAATACAAAGATGATTCATTTTAAATATGTAGATATTTTGTGATGTATTCATGTAAAGTTTATATAACATAAAAATATATAGTATGGATTTGATTGAAAGTTTCAACGAAAGGAAAATCAGGGATCACAAACATTTTTCTAAAACAATATTAACAATAAAAACTGCACTTTTTATAACAAAATATTTTATTTTTATAGATTGACATAAAAAAATGAAACTCTTTGTGTAATGATGCTAAAACTAAAATAAATAACAGGGTATGCCCCTTTACAAAATAATGAAAGGCACTGTAAGCTGCACTGCATTCACAGTTTGTACGTACAATTCTGTTCTACCAGAATGAACCTTGTGCAAATGTACAACCCATTCATTCATTCATTAGAAATTCAAGAATGGCTAACAGAATTATGGTTATTTACATACTGAAAATATAATGAACATGGCATTAAAGCAACAATGATAACTCATACAGATTTTCAAAAGGATTTATTCTAAAATGCATTTAATTTCCTAATTCTTCTTCTTTCTCTTAAAGTAAGAGTCAGCATAGTGACCACCAAGTCCTTGAGAATGTTGACCAATATAATTACCCTCTGGACTGGGTTCTGGTGAAGGTAGAACACGAGTGTATTTGCGTTTTTGACCAATAGGTGTTATAAGCCCAGGAGGAGGTGAAGCAATGAGTACAGGACTTCCTGGATGTGACCAAAGGCCTGGAATTATGCCAGCTCCCGGATATGGTCCAAATTGAGGTGCACTTACTGCTGAAAGTGGTGTAGAACTAAGGAATGCGCTCGAATTCCATCCACTTTGAAAGGGTGACTGTTGAAGGTGATTAGCTTTCATATCAAGAAACCCTATGGGTTTAGCGGCAGGCATTGCCATTGGAACTGGATTGCCCATCAGAGCCCTACCTGGAGGAACAGAATTACCAATAACAGGTTGACCAGCCAAAACTGGACTTCCAACCATTGATGGGGGATTCTGGCCAGTGACAACAGATACTCCTGATTGCGAGCAAGATGTAGGCCACATATTCTCAACAGAATGTGGAGGGGAAACTGTTACACCATGTATCAATGAGAGAGGTTGATTTACAAATGAAAAACTTGAGCTTGGATTGGACAATAAATTATTAGTATTGTTATTTGTTTGAATAGCACTTGTTAGCGAACCTAAGAGCTGGTTCAAATTCTGAGCATTACTAAGAATGGTGTTTATTGTTTTTTGCAAGTCTGGAACATTATCTGGAAAATTGGGTATGTTGCTATTTCGATTTAACTTAGTTGGCTGTCCAGAAATATTTGATGCTCCAGATTGAGCCTGCTGAGAAAAATGATCATTTCCTACTTTGTCTGAATGCAAAGGGTCTTTTGAATTCGTCATTGAAATGTGATCAAAACGCCCGTTTTTGATTAAAAGTTTTGGGTCAAGTTGTGATACACCTAAGGGAGGAGGCTGATGTGTGGGTATTTGTCCTAAAAGACCAGTCCAAAAAGTAGATGGGTCCTGTGGTGCCATCTGAGAAGGGCCTGGATTAGTTATATTATTATGGGGAGCTACCATAACACATTTTTTATTGGCGTTGTCCAATGTGGGATTAGAAAATTGTACTGGTGTAGTGACTTCTACTGGAGGTGGGCTCACTCCAACACTAGGATTTGGTAACAATGGAACCTAAAAAGATAGAAAATATTCATATATCTAGATATTCCATCTAATATATATTTATTTAAAAGAACTAATAGTTTTTAACTATACACATTATATACAATTTTGCATAGATTTTATAACTCATATTTCCATTCAAATAAATTAAGAACTTTGCATATAAAGAAAGCTCAACATTTAAATGCAGGCTCATATATTAGATTTTTTTTTTTCCAAAATAATAGAGAAAAGGCTTAAAATTTGAATATGTCCATTTACTTGTATCCTACTAAATTCTTAGCAAGCATAATTGGGAGGAGAAAGAAAAAAAAATTTCAGTATGGAGGGAAAATTATTAATTTGTTTAAGAGTGTAATGTTCACCCTGTAAGGTGGCAGTCAGTCTTACCTTGATTAATTATATTATGACTATCTTATAAGCTACTCCACAGTGTACTCTGTACATATTTATATGAAGTGTTCTTTGATTACGTTTAAATAATTTAAAAAATTATATATTGACTCGAGAATAAAACCCAAACGACTTTCTGTGCAAATATACATACACAAAAAATGTTTACATATAAAAAAAATGTTATAATAGAATAATGATTAACTTTTGTTTACAAAATGCAAGCTTGCTAAATATTATACATTGCTGTTGTAAAAAATTAATTAACACAAATATGTTTAAGTAATATATTTACTAGATGTAAGCAACATAGTGCTAACTTGTCATATTTAATTCAACTTAAAGGGTTGGGACCCACTTCAGTAATCGCATGGTCTAACGCTCTACTCTCGTGTTTGACTAGACTGCAAAAGACGGGGAGATCAGGGTTCAATCCCCAATGGTTTTCCACTCTCCATCCACACAAATGTGGGTGCATTTCCTCTAATTAAGCCTTCATAGTCCTTAACCCATTGGTGTAATTAGTATATAAGTGTATAACCCGAATGGGTAGTAAGACGTGGTGCCAAAAAAGGGGGGTAGGAATTAGGAAATGCACACATATGCACGTGCATACACACTCACCTCAGTGCACTTACAATCCAATTTTAATAGGAATAATCTTATCTGAGAGCTAGAACCATTACTAGATTTCATCAATATCGACTTTTTTTTCTTCTTCTAAGTTTATTCATACCAAAATCCTACTCTGGTTCAAACGTGTGTGGATCACTTTGTAATGTCAAAGCCTGTGTATGCAAGTCTGCTGATTACTCTCAGAACTAGTGAGTAAGTGAACAATTGAGTGACTAGTGGACAGTTGATTTAAAATAAATTGTAGCTCTAGTTTTTTTTAGCACTATGTCTTACTACCCATTCGGACTATATGTTTATTTACTAACTATGCTAATGGGCTAGGGCTGAAGAAGGGTGAATTTAGAGGAAGTGTACTTGCAATTGAATGACAGAGAGAGAAACCATTTAGGATAAACCACCCTCAGTACACCTGACATAGATCGAACCCTGCTCTCCAAGTCCTCGGCAGTCTTGTCTGTTGTGAGAGTAGTACTTTGGGCTATACGGCCACCGAAGCGGGTGTTTGTCTAGTTAAGAGGAGTTTAAATATCTCAACTATTATCAGAATATGACAAATTATATCCCCATAAGATGACCCAGATTAGATCAATTTAATACATAGTTCATTTTATGGTTATTTAAGGAATTTTGATAGGCTACGGCAATTTTAAGGAATTGGGAAAAGTAATAAACTCAAAGATAATAAAAAACTTATAGTTAATAATTTTGATAATAATTTAATCATTGATTTATTTTCCACTACCTTATATTTATTTAAATTAGTCCAATGTACACTATTTAAACACTTTTCAACACATTAGAACACAATTTCAAATTAACCTAACCTACAAGAGAAAACTAAACACTTAGCCCTAGTTAAATAAATTGTACTATCGGGTTTAAATGGAGTTTTCATAAGCCAATAGCTATCTTTTTTTAGTATTTATCATAATTAATAAGGGCTTACGGGACATAAAGGTAACCTTTTCAAACCCGGCAGAAAATTGAATAGCTACATATATTTTAAAACATATTTCTTACTTTTTGTGGCTGTCCTGTCTTCATAAAACCATTTTGTTGGCCATTTGTATTAGATTTCCTTGGTTCTGGCATCGTAATATGACCAGGATGAAAGTGAAAATTTCTTGCTGGAGGTGGGCCCATGGGAGGTGGGACGCTGGTGGTACTGGATGGAGGACCTTGCTTGATCAAATTCTGAAGAGTTGCCAACATCTGAGGGTTGCCCAACAGCGAAGGTTGAGTACTCCCCATTTGAGTTTGGATTTGGGCTGCAAGAAGAATGACCATGGCTGCTTGAGCATTTTCTGTTCCACCAGGAGGATTGGTAGTGTTTTCAGGTGGAGTTAACCCAGTCTTGCCTTTTACTGAAGAACTGTTTCCTAGGGTGGGTGTAGATGGAGGAGAGGGTTTATTCCCATTTTCACCTCCATTTTGCAGGGCTTGAATTTGAGTCCAAATAATGTTCTGCAGGCTCTGTGCAACTGAAAGTATAAGAAATAGTATTAAAATGTCTGGGAATATACTTCCTTTTAATTTTAGCTAAATTTGATTAAAAGTATATTTTAATGTTGTGTAACAAAATGAAAGATTGAAACATTAGGACATAATGCGAGCTAAAATGGTCAATTGATTAATATGACCTAAAAAATACATTTTATTACTACTATGAATACCGTCCATTAAAAATATTATAATTGTGATATTATTTTAATTTTAGACCTTTTCCCCACCAAATATAATGTTCTTATTATGTAAAATATGAGACTTGCATTAATTTAGAGATGTTTTATATTCAGAAACAGGATGTGACAACAACCAATTTAGCATAGTATAAGGCTGCTACCACGATATTTTTTTCAAACTGGACAGTGGTAATGGTAGTTGGAAAGTGTATTATACTTTTGACCAATAAGACACCTTGTTGAGTATTGGCTAATGAACATTATGTACACCTGAATCAGTGTAGATAATCATTTAGAAGTCCGCCATTTCTGTTACTGCGCATTTGTTTGTTGTTTAAGCTATAGGTATAGGTGGTTTTTAAAAGTGTAGTATTGATTTTTTTTTGACATTTCACTTTGCTAAGTAGTTAAGTCTTCTATTATGGGACCTTTTTTAGTTCTAAGTCAGGCCTAGTCCCTTTTATCCTAAGTTTGCATTTAAGAGTTTACTTCCAGAGCCGACATTCTGGCATTTTATTTTGAACTTGATTTCATTGTGATTTTAAATTTTAAGCATTAACTAATTCGCTAGAAAAGTTAAGTTTTCTTGTTTTTAAGTTGAGCCTAGTTGTTTAAAAACTATTCAAGTGAAGACTTGGGTTTTAAAAGTAATCAAGGCTGTATCCAAATAGTCTTTAGGGTCCTTGGACGTATCCTTGACTTATAGGATTGATTAACTCACACTCCACATGCACTTCCTATCTAAGACTGCATCAGCCAATTCAAATGGGAACGAGCCTTGCTACATCCTTGGGACCGCAGTACTACTACCTATCAATGATTTTAGAAATTCTGTCAAACGTCATCTATCAGACCAAATGAAAATAAATAGCCTGTGGTGTTTATAATCATCAACATTTTATTTTTTGTGTCAACTACTTTACCATTGTTTTAAGAAAATTATAATATATCCAGAAACAATTTACTTCATTTGGTGATAATAAATGGTAGGCATCGATTCATTAGTCAATTTTTCGAAATAACCATCTTCTTAATATCATAAAAAGAGTGCTTTAACATCCCGTATAATATAAAATAGCAGGAAATATAAAGTTCTGAACTTTATCAGACGTAAAACAAATAATAAAACAGTTGCCAGTCAAACACTGCACTAAAGACATGTTGACAACATATTAATGTCTCCTTCCTTGGACTCAAGGGTGTGTAAGGTGTGCATCGGCATCCTTGGTGACCATATTCTGATAGATCTACACAGGTGTAAATGGTTACTGAAGCAATTGGATAGGGTAAATGTAGTGCTTAATCTGTAGTTGCAGTCCTTAGATATGTTCTGTGACTAGTAAAGAAGTAAGATGGCAGTCAAATATCACACTCGCGACGAGGACCAAATAAAAGTGTTAAATAAATCAGTTTAGTCCTTTAAATGTGTGTTTAATTTGGATGTATACTCCTATCCATACAAGGATCAAGTTTAAAGTATGGCTGAGATCTTAAAATGCTTTGACCTTATGAGTGAACAATCTATAGTGGCCCAAAGATGGGAAAGGTAGTTATGTTCATTCAAGATATTTTTGGTGGCTAAATACATAAAAGAAGATGAGAAAAAGAAGGCTCTGTTCCTTCATCAAGCGGGTGAATCAGTTCAAAATATTTGGTTAAAAAAAATCTTTGGACAATGAAGCTACATGTGAAGATTGCATGGAAATTCTAAATGCTCATGTCTTGCTTTCAAATATCAACAACTTTTAATGACATAAGCTAAGAAATATGGTTCAAGAGGTAAGAGAAACATTAGGATAATATTTAATTAGCTTATCATATGGCTTATGTAGGCTTCTCCTATTTCTTAAAGGAAGGTGATAAATTGACATTATTGGCAGTTTCGCAAATAGCCGGCACACTAGAATAATCAAAACACCAGGCCAAGGCCATGGAGTGTTCATGGTTTACACAAGTAAAAAACCAGTCCCTGAAGTTGCAACAAAAAAAAATCTTATTATTGTTGTGGATCCACAAGACATTTGGCCTGGCAAGAAGATTGCCATACTAAAAACAACACTTTCCAAAAGTGTAAAATAAAAGGCCATTATGCCAAGTACTGTAAAACTAAATATAGGAACAAATATAAGGTAGAAAGAAAGGAAGGGGAAAAGAAGAGTAAAATAGATAGCCTAAAAGTTAATCAAAGTAGTGAAGGATAAGGATTGTATGCCTTAAAGATCAACAGTAAAGATGAGGATGACAAAATAAAAGTTAAATTGGGGGCATCTAAACTAAACTTATGATAGATTCAGGTGTCTCATACAACTTACTAGATGAAGGGACATGAAAAATACTTAAAAAAAGGAAAATAAAATGTTGCTTTGAAATATCAAATAACGAGATTGTGAGTATGGTACTACTAAACCATTAACTGTGTTAAAGAGATTTATTACAAATGTGACACTAGGTTCAGAAAAACAATTACTGGAAAGTTGTTTTATGTTACAAGATGTGAGTGGACACCAATAATAGTTTTAAAATATTTCAGAAAGGTAGGAATACTGAAATTAGAATACCCCGTTGAATGCCGTTAGTGAAAGTGATTCATTGGAAGTGGTGGAAAAGAAGTATTCATCAGTACTAAAAGAGAAAGTCAGCAAAATAAATGAACATACAGTTAAGTTGGGAATAGACAAGAGCATGATTCCAGTAACATGTGGATCAAAAAGAAAACCAAGGCATTTAACATCAAGAATCAAGTAAAAACCACAATAATACAAGGAGATGGATATTATAAAAAAAAAGTAAATGGCCCATCAAAGTGTGTATCACCAATTGTGTGCAGAATAAAACTCAATGAGGATATGAGACTTTTTATTGATATGAGGGCTGCTAACCAGGCAGCCCAGAAGGAGTTCCACCCAATACCTACAACCACAGAAATAGTGCCTAGTCTGTGTAGTAGTATACTGTATTTTTAAAACGGGACTTAAAGCTGCATTTAGCCAAATTGTGTTGGACGAATCGTCGAGATACATAAGTACTTTTACTACACCTCTCGGACCATACAGGTACAAGACACTATTTTTTGGCTTAGATTGTACACCATAAGTGTTCCAGAAAACCATGAAACAAATACTTGAATCCTGTGAAGGTGTTGAAGTGTATATTCCCTAATTACTAGTACACGGAAAAGACAAGAAAGAGCTTAGTCACTGCTTGAACAGTATTAGAAGAAAAGAGAATTTCACTTAATAGAGAAAAGTGCTTATGGTCTACACCAGAAGTTGATTTTATAGATCATGGAGTATCATCTTGAAAGTTCTTGCAATCGTTAACAAGCAAGATTGAATCAGTCGAGATATGTAGAGTGCCAATAACTAAGCTAGACATTAGAAGGTTCCTAGACCTAGTTGGATATTGTGCTAAAGTGTTGACAACACTGAAAACACTTGGATTCTTTTAACCAGAGTGTAAAACCACCATTATTGCCGATGCCAGCCCTTGCAGGTTCAGGGATATTCTTCGCCAAAACCAAGGGGGAACTTCCACACTAATAGTATGTGAGAGGCATTCCCTCGGCTGTATTGAGAGAAAATAGGGCCAAATTGAAAAGGAGGCGGAAGGGGATGTGTGGGCATGTGAGAGATTTCATTATTATATTTACAGGAGAGAGGTGGAATTAATCACAGATCCAAAACCACTGGCATTTATTTTCTCGCCTCGGCCCAAGCCATGTCCAAGAGTTTAGAGGTGGGTGATGAGGTTGCAAGGCTACAATTATTCAATAAAATAGCAATCAGGGAAAAGCAACATTGCGGACCCACTATCAAGATAATATTTATTTTGGTTTGTCATGTTTCAATTGAAATTGTCTTTCACTAACATAATAAACCAATTTGTATCATTATCATCAATAAAAGATGTATATACAAATCAAAGAAGAGGTTGCTAGCTCTTTATGAATACTATGTTCTATAAATAAAAAATAGTTTTGAATGATATTGTGAGGGCTCGTTAAGAATTAATTTGGCTAATATAATTTGTTATAATTATGCCATCTTAAATCTATTATAGTGGATATTAATGTATAACTAGTGACTCTTTACAGAGTTTCTACAAGAATTTCACTAACAATTGTCTGGAATTATGCAGAAAAAAAATCTCTAAAGTTTAGAATTTAATTTATCAATGGGAGAGCACATCATGCATTATTTTAAAAGTCACTCTATTCCAGTTTTTTTATTTTTTTTTATTTTTACATAAACCTATTTAACTTACTGTTTATAAACTCGTATAATTTATGCTAGAAGACCTTTTAATTTTTATGTAGGCCTGTATTTTTCAATGTGTCATGTTATATTAAATCCCAACTTAATTTCTTTTAACTCAGCAAATGAATAGAATCTAAGTAACGTTTAGCAGTAACTACTACTAACTCTTTGATAATCCACTGGCAGCCTAACACATACTATCATCACTTCAGCCTATTCATCATCTTTAATTTTGGTGTCAAGTATCAAGATATTACATATATTGACAGTCATTACAATCATAGTTGCCTATGAAAATTACATAGGAATGTGGGTTCACAGGTAAATTTGTCATCTCAATAATCATAGGTACAGCCTTTCTGTTCTTGCGAAGAGTGCTACTTGTTCTAGCCCTTAAGTGGAGATCTTAGAATTCTAGATTTTGTTTTAATATATTCAACACCAAAATTGTATCTAATAGTTAGAGTTAAGAAAGGTAATATAGAAGTAGTGCATTAGCATTATTACTAAGAAAGGATTGGAATATATAATATATAACTCTATAAGGAAAACCTCTTTTCGCTTTATGAGGTAATTGTATTATATTTTGAAGAAGGTACAGGAAAGGTGGATAGAAACATATAAAAGGGGGACAAACACAATATGGCCTTTACAATGAAAAGAAGAACACAGTTCACACTTTATACCATTTTCCTTTTTCTCCTCTTTTGTGTTTTTTGGTTCTCTCTTTTAGGAAGTTGCGTTGCGCGTTTCACACTCCTCCCTGATGAGTTCCGATTGAATGAAACTTAGGTCGGGGGATTGGGCGGTGACGATCAATTTTCTTTAAGAGACATCCATTTCCTCTTTGTCCATTGGCAGCAGTATAGAGTTATATATTATATATTCCAAACCTTTCTTAGTAATAATGCTAATGCACTACTTCTATATTACCTTTCTTAACTCTAACTATTGGATACAATTTTGGTGTTGAATATAACACAGAGGGAAACATTTTATCTTGCCATTACGATCTATAGATCCTGATTATATTATAGACTCTTCAAAAAATGAATGAAACAAAAATACAAATGGTGTTAATTGATACTTCCAAGACCATTACTCACAAACAGGATTTTGCTTGGACAAATTTTGAAGCTGCTGAAAGACAGCAGGTGCTGGAGGGTCAGGCAGGAGGCCGAGTTCTTTTCCTTTATTGGCCTGAAAAAAAAAGTGTAAGTGTAACTTAGAAATGTTTAAAGTGAAATGTTAGCGAATTAGGTTTTTAGGGACTGTATTTTCAATTTTAATTTTACATATTTTAGTTGTTTTACATATTTTACTGATTTCTATATATTTTCAAAGATATTACATATAATGACATATTTTGTGTGTTTTTATATCATGGTAATATTTTCATGTCTTTCTTGGGTAAAATATATAAAATTTATGTCACTAATATTCAGGCAACCTGTAGGCCTACTTTCATAAATGATTGTATCCAGTGAAGTGATGGCATTGTGTAAATTCAAAGCCAGGTAAGCTGGATCATCCATAACTAGTTTTTTCTGACGTTTCTCATGCTTTGGAGGGGAGAGAATGTGGCTGCCAGATAGTGGCCTGAGCAGCACGTCTCTCCCTTCACATGTCAATTTGAAACACAAGTTGATGAGTTGTAAAAACAATATTCCTTGGATATGATTAGCTCATTTTTCCCATTGTTCTTTGGTCGAGAGAAGAAACGGATATAAAGTGGCAATGCAAAAAAATTTACAAGAATTGAACCAAAATTCAACTAAGCCTAGTTTTAAGCTTGTAAAAATAGTATGGCACATATAAGTCATTTTAAACATTAACAAGACCTACCATATATACCATATATATATATATGTATATATATATATATATATAAACTCCCGGCTGAAAGCAAAAAAAAATCTATGAAAGTGACTTTGAAAAATCAGGAGTGGTCTGATGTTCACTTGTGTTCAAAGAACTGGCAACAATGGAGGTTTCATTGAATGTTTGTATTGTTTGTATGATTTCTAAAATCAGTTATATAATGCCATTTATTTGAGGTCACTAATTAATGGGAAATTTGAGTGGTGTAAAACAAACTAATACTGCATTCCAACTCATTAAAAAAGTAATAACTGTACATGTATATGTTAAGAAAAGTGTTTTTATATATCTTGATTCAGAAATTTAGTCATAGAATTAAATTTTGTTTGAATAATATATGTATTATTAACGTGGTGAAAGAAGGTTTATTAAATAATACATATTTTCACATAAATTGATATTTTACTGCTTTTGCTAAGTATTTTGTAGGTTAATACCACATAAAATCTGGGCTCTACTCATTACTAAATTATACAATCATGTAATCTTGAAATCATATGGGACATAAATAGGAACCTTTCCATACACATCAATAATAGCAACGAGTGAATCAATTATTTTTGATGGAATCATTAAGAGATACAACAATTGGAGGGATAGATATTATATTGGAGCATACCTTATACTAGAAACAAATTTAAATTAGAGCTTATTTCAGTTGAATATGATTATTGTGAATACATTCTTCACATACTAATTCTAGGAAAAGAACTGAATTGAGATGAATTAAAATTTCTTAAGAAATACTTTGTAAAGTTATCAAACCAAGAATTTTAGTATTCATTTACAAGTATAACTATACCTACGAAAATGAGTTAAGAAATCTTATCAAATTTGTAAAAAACTTACTATTATATTAGTTCCTTGAATCATATTTTGTAGGTAGAAAAGGACCACGAATATACACATTTTAAATTATGTTGTCATTTCTCCAAACATAGTTTAAACTAAGAGCCCTTTTGGAAAGTACCTATGTTAATATGAAAGTATTTATACATTTCTCGAAAAATAAAAGCTGCATTGAACAATGAAGACCAAAAATATGCAAATAAAATATTTAAATATAAAATTATGAAACTGTTAGGAAAACTACGTACTGAATCATTGAGTAATTTTAAATATAGGTTTATTGCTCGTACTCCTGGAATATAATACATGATGCGAATATTATGACCACGAAGAGAGTATTTGTTGAGTGTAGTCTGGGCAGTTTCTGCATCTTCACTGGTGGCAAATTCAACAAGACCCCAATCTTGAGGACATCCATTCTTCAGTGCTATCTGTTTCCAAAACAAATATTTGATCAATATATTAATATAATAAGTGGTGAAGATTGAGCTACTTATACAGAAGAATAGAATTTGTACCCCTCAGTGGGCATTTTAATATATTCCATTCACGGTAGGAATTACTCTCTGAAAGGTCTTTTTTCCTAACAATATCCTACTATATAGTAGATTCATGGTAGGGAAAAAGGCCTTTCAGAAGTTAATTCCTACAGTGAATGGAATATATGTAACCAAAGATTGACAGACATTAATCTAATTATTATTTGGTTAGTGAAAAGAGGATGTGCTCTGTGTATTGTTATAATATACAATTAATTGAACTATTACACCTTAAAATGTGGCTTGAACCCAAAGTCTTTGGATGGGTGTTTTCTATCAATTTACCATATAATTAAATCCCATAATTAGCGAAGTTATTGAATGCAGAACATAAACTTATGCATTTAGTAATGATTTAAGGATGGTCTCGAGCTCAGTATGAACCTGGAAAGCTCAGTGGAAATCCAATATTACAATATGCCAAAGGTCTTAGGTTTGATTGCCCAACTAATCAAACATATTAACTCATGCTTATAAGCTTGCCGATTTGCAAAAAATGAAGCTTTTATGAGTTCAAAAGTGGCAGTTGAACAAATGAATTGGTGTGTTAATACGAACACACTTGGTTAGTAGTGATTGATAACTTTTAAATAGAGGGGATTTTGAGCAACTCATATCATTCCTTATAGATCTCACCAGTGAGTGCTCTCAGACATAGTAGATATAGATTGTACTCACTTGGCAGTATGGTGGATTTACTACAGAGCTGAACACCTTCCGGAATTCCCCCATGTCACGGAAATCTTTGGGGAGTTTGTCAACATACAGACACTTGGAGTGGAGGGACTCAAAGGTCACATGACTAGAGTCTAACCAGTCACAGCAGAGAGCACAATTCTCAACTTGGAGACCATCCAAAATATTTTTTGCCTGTAGAGCACTTTCTTTTGTGGTATATTCAACAAAGCCATAACCTTTGCTTTCACCTAAACATAAGAAGAAAGTAAATTCAAATTTGAGTAATTACGATACTCCACATGTAGGCTGAAGACATTATTAAGTATTCCACTCTGTACTATATCACTACACGATGTTAAGGTTACACCAAGTGTGTTTTAAGAAGTGACCACAGGTTGCTGGTGACAAATATAGTGGGATGAGAATGAAGTGGAAAAGTAGGAAAACAGCAAAGAAGGATGAAGATATGCTTAAAAATAAAGAGGAAAGATAACTGTATTTGAGAAAGGCAAGAAGCTTAATACCCAAGAATATGATGCAAAGTGTAGCGGTGGAATGGGAAAGGTTAAAGAAAAGTCTGGTGGGAGCGACAGAGGAGGTATGTGGGAGGACAAGTAATAAGAGGAAGTGGAAGGAGAGAAGGAGCTAAATTGTATCTCCACTGAAGAATCTCTTTTGTAAAACATTACAAACTAACGGCCCAAATGAAAATCCTGAATTATATCTCCCAATGGCGGACTTTGTGTTTTAATTCATATTCTTATTCTAAATAAGTAAAGAGGAAACATCAAAGATGTACTTTAATCTGTCATAAGACTGCTAGAAGGCAACAAAAGCGACAAACTTTGATCTATTGTAAGTACAGCACATGACTAACAGAGGGCAGCATGAGGTAAAATTAGTCAAATCAATGGAAATGAAACATTATAGATGGTTTTTATTTTCTTCTATGTTTACAATTAAGTAAAAATCATACCGTATTGTAATATGTATTTTAGGGGAAATTTTAAAATTATTTTTAAAGGGGATATATAAATAGAAAAACTTTCAAAACTACTCACAAGGGTAGTACGAAACTAAAATGGGACACTGGGTTAAGGGGGAAGGGGGATATATTAACAGAAAACAGCATTTTTAAATGAGATAGAAAATTAAAATTTGCCAGTAATGTAGTGGGATTACTCCTAATACCTACATAATTTTAAATATTCAAAAATTTTAATTTCGGGGTTGGTGAAATGAGGGAGTTTCAAAATTTCCAAAACTTATATAAAAAAAACTACTACTTAGTGTGGTAGAAGATTTAAATATGTCAGGAAGGTTAAATTCTGAGCCTACCTATAAATGCATGGTTCTATATAAACATTTTTAATTAAAATATTGTTTATTGATTCAATATTGTAGTTTCACATCTATTTGAGTAACATATCTGGACAGCCTGTATAATTTTTATGGAATTTTCCCACCACATAAAAAATGGTTATTTAAATATTATTGTTAAAATGTATGTATTTCAATGCGTTTTAAATGGGATGGCAAAAATTATTCATGGATTTATTTATTTTCTCTGGGAAATTAGGATAAATATGTGTTAATAACTTTACTTACTACTACCTGTTGAAAATCAAAGTAAGATTAAGTTGAAAACTGCATTGGTGGGCACACGGACATTATGGCGGGTTCATCTAGTCTGATTTGTCAGGGTCCAAAAGATAAAATTCAGGATTTATCTCAGGGTTGCTTGGTTGAGAAATGTTGAGAGAGAAACTCTTCCGATGAGATACAATTCCGGATTTTGCAGATATAATTCCAATTAATTATTGAAGGTGATATACTAAGGATTTTCATTTTGGATGATTTTATGCAAAGTGTCTGAAGAGAGATTCTTCCATGGCGATACAATTGATTCATCTCAAAGGCAACACAGTGGTGGAACGACATAGTGAATTAAGTAGTGGAGGAGACGAACAAAGCATTCAGGATGAGTTTTAGTAATAGGAATGAGGAAACAGAAGAAGAGTATAGGAATAAAAAAAGAAGAGCAAAGTGTGTGATACAGGAAGCATTTGAAGAAAAAATTGACAGATATGCTGGAAAAGGATGTGCAAGGAAGTAAGAATGTGTTATATAGCCGGGTGAGAAACAAAAGGAGAGATAAAAGACAATAAGTTAGAATTATGGAAGAAGAAAGAAGAATGATGAATACAGGATAGGAAGAAAAGGAACTACGGATAACGGAGGGGATATTTTGAGACGATGTTCAACCCTGATCAGGAAGGGGATGAGAGCTAAGCAGAGGAGCAGGAACAATTAGTATAAAAGGAGGAAGTGTCTCTCACATGGAAAAAAGTGTAAAATGCCTTAAAGAAGATGTAACAGGGAAAAGCGAGAGGTGTAAACGAACTAACTGTGTAAATGAAAATAGAGCTGTGGGAGAAGCAGGAATACAATGATTATACAGGATGCTGTTAGTGATATGGAATGAGAAAAGGGTACCAGTGGAGTTTAAGAAAGTAATTACAGTACCGATTTTTAAGAAAAGAACAGGATGGGGTGTGCAAATTATAGGAAAATAATTCTGACGTGTCACTGTACAAAATATATAAGATACTGTAAAAGAGAATAAGAAATAAAATAAAAGGAGGGTGGAGAGAGGAACAGCGCGTATTTAGAGAACAGAGGTGTACAAGAAACTTGATGTTTGCTATATGACAGATGATGGAAGGGAGGTTTTAATTTGAAAGGACTTGGTAATGGTATTATAGATGTGGAGAAGGCACATGATAGAATGTATAGAAATAAAGTTTGGAAAGTGATGGAGGAGGCTGAAGTGGAAAGAGAAGTTGTAATGAGAGTGAAGGGAATATGAGGATAACATGGGTTGTGTTGAGGTGGAGTCCACTGAGTGGTCAGAAAAAACATCCTGAATGCACTCGGCTGAGAATAAAACCCCAACCTCCCCGTTAACTGCAACCCAGACTAGACATGTCCATTGACACAGGTGGCTTACCTGTTTTTTCACTGATCATGAGGAAACTGCACTGAACCTTCCCATACGTGTGAACGAGTGCTTGAAAGTGTTCCTCCGTGTATGTGGTTGGGAGACGTGCGACGCAGAGCATCATGTCAGTAGGAGATGGACACACAAGAACTCTTTGACCACGTAGCAGGAAGATTCTCTCCTTGTCCCATTCTTCCAGCAACTCTGGATCCTCCAAGACGGCTCGAGCCGTGCCAGATCCAGTGCCACACTGCAGGAACACTGACTGGACAGGGAAGTCGGAGAGCAGTTCTCGAATCTCCTGGAACATGAGCCCCTTGGGTTAGTGTGTGTTGCTAAACTTCGCCTCAATAGGCTATATCTATTGTAACCTATTGGTTTGACTTGTGTGGTAATAGTGTCCTGTTCCATACGAGATAAAACGTAACAATTCTTAATGGGGAAGTGCATTATGGTCCTTTACAATAGAAAGCCTTACTGAGCTCAACTGGAGCTTACAGAGTGGAAAACGTTCAATGGAAGTGATTCTGCTATTTGGAATACATTTTTAAAATTAAATGTTTAAGAGACATCGGGAACAGTATTTATCAAAGACTCGTTTTAAAGAATGCTATAGTGATGTTTGATAGTGGTAATTTTTTTCCACTATCCCATAGTATGAACACCAACATATAGGGATGAATTATTTAAATAGCAGTAAATATCAGTATCGAAATAGTAAGCAGAACATTTTATCCGAATATCATGTTTTTAGTGTTTCTATGTTCGATGTTAGAGTTCCTGTACTTTTCTATTAATAATAAATTAAACCATTTTCCTGCACCATATATTAAATCAATGGAACTAAGAACTAGAACCCGAGGCCTAGAATTGACGCCCTGTGAGAGCCACTAGTACAGGCTATAGGCCTACGGATGTACAGTATTAGGCGTTTCACTTTTTGTTGGCTTTATTTGTGTCATATGTTGATACATTCGATATTTATAAATTGATGACAGGGAGATCGGGGTTCGTTCGAATCCCAGTTGGGTATACTAAGGGTGTTTTTCCAAAATGGTTTTCTACTCTCCCTTCACGCGAATGCGGATACAGTTCCTCTTAATTCAATCGTCCTCATCTCCAACTCATAAGAGTAGTACTTATGCATATAAACCGAACAGGTAGTAAGCCGCGGTGCTATAAAATAAAAAATAACCCATAAAATAAACTGTTTGAACCAATTAATTAAGCTTCACCTAATTTTATATTTATATAATTATTTTAAATATTAAAAACCTAATCATCCATTAGACGTGTAAAGAGTCAAACTAAACCATATGACTTAAGTCTTATCTCCAGGACGTCTGATAATCTTCTCCACAAAATATACATCTGGAGGTGATGTTTTTCTCAACTTTGGAGTGTACAATCCTCCAAGAATATCTTCAAGTAAAGAACGTTCTAGGTTTTGTCTTTACGAACTTAGATATTTTGAACAATTCCTGTGACCAGTTTGCTGTACATCCCTGAGCAAAAACGTTAAGACAAATTTGAAAATATATATATATATATATATATATATATATATACTTTTTTGAAATTAAAACACAGTCAAGATCTGTTATTTGAAGCAAAAAAGTATTTATACTTCTTCACCCTTAACACAATAGTCCAATAGAATATATCATGTAAACTCTTTAAATTAAGCGTTCAATTGCATTAGATAAATTTTTTCTACCCTTCCCAATTGAGGGATGTGCCCACCAAACCCCCCTGAAATTATTGGCTAGCTACGGCCTTGATTAGAGCCTTTCTAATATTTCACTAAATCAATAGAAAATATATGTTTTCTAAATATGACTAGTTTTTAAGTACGACATAGACCTATAGTAAAATAGTAGACACTCATCTTAGACTTGTATTGAAAATTTCAGTTAAAATAAAAACTCAAGTTTGTAGTGACAGGATTTCTGGTTTCCAGGCGTGATTGTGCCTCTTTGCACGCAACCTTGCTATTGCCATCACTTGGTATTCTGGCACAACGGAATGAATAACAGTCTCCAAGTCTGTCATAAAAAAACTAGAGCCCTGGTTGAGGTATCTAGAGACGGTGTTTATTTGAAAGCTCCCATGGCATGCGATGTTCCCCCTCACCCACTCTCAATATATCATGCCACGATGCGCGTCTAAACAGAGAGAGAGAGAGGATAGATAACTCGCTTCAATGTTTTTAACAAGTCGCCCCGCACAGGTTTAGAATCGATTCACACGAGGGCCCAAACAACGAGATAATAGAATCTTTTGAAAAGGTCAGGGGGGATGGAAAAATATATTTTCTTTCTGTTTGTTTTATAGCATGTGTTGTATAAAAAGGTTTCTATTTTGTCTTAGCGTGTATTTTGCACGTGTTAAAGACCCAATAAGTAAGGTGAGGAGTAAAATTGATATATTAGAATGAATAAAATAGATGCTTTATTTAAAAAAACTCCGTATTTTTCATTGAAACTGCAAGAAAAACTTGGAATTAAACGAAGATAAGGGCACGGGGCTGGGGGAGGGGTAGTTAGGCAGCACGGAGGATATGGGGGGAGACAAATGTCGAACCAACTCTAAAATTATTTTAATTAACTTAATGATGATAAATAATATGAAGTATGATTTATAAACATAACGGGTCTACAAAGGCTCGCATTAATTTGTTTCTTTACTACATTTAATTTAGAGGCAGACCAGCCTATTGCGAGAGTATCGGATGTTCGGTCTCGTCTCTAGGACCACCTCAGCCTAGCCAATTCACATTTAGGCAGGTGATGGCGAGAATTGTACAAGGTAAGGTGTCACACTTCTGTGCTGGGGTCCGGGGTTCAATCCTCGGTCCTTGTGAACGTTTGGAATGCCAGGCCTCCACCGTGGTTTGGATCCCACGTTAAACTGTAGGTCCTCCATTTCATCTCACAATCACCTACCATTACACATTAGCGTAAGTGCGTATAACCCGAACGGTTAGTAAGACGCGGTGATAATAATAATAATAATACAAATCCTATATTATTTTATTCTTTATATTTGTAGATTTGTTTAATGATTTTGTAATCCTAGTGATTTTTAAAAATTAGAAAACTTAAATTAATTTAATTTAATATGTTAACATATGGTGAGAAATAAATTGTAGTATGCACCGCATAGACTTTCATCCGCTTCTATCTTAAAACAGACATTTATTTAAAAACTGGTAATTTTTGTGAAACGAAATAGTAGGGCTACACATTGTTGTAGAAATAATACACCAAAGATGATAAATGAAATAATACACACTGTTACTTACTCCATGTCACACTATGAACTAGGAACACTGTTACATAAAAACTGAGAAAAGAGAAACATCTTTGTCCACCGAAGAGCATAAGAATCAAATTCATTTTCAGACACCTGTATTAAGTATATGTATATATGTTTTCTTATAGCCCAGAAATTATTAGTTTTACAAAAATATATTTCATATATAAGATTTTTATCTTTAATATTATTACAATTTTACAATGATTTTATTTCTTATCTCAAATAGTTTCGAAGAAATGATGAAAATTGAAAAAATTTCCCAATGTAAAGTAACTTCAACGTAATTTTAATAAGAAAATGAGAAATGCCTTCTTGTTTATTATGATAAACAATGTCCAGATATAAAATTTGATAAAGATCGTTTGAGCGAGTTTTCAGAGAATCGAATTTTTCTCTTTTTGACCCTTAGTCAACTACCCTTAATTTTAAGGTTAGAATATAATTCCAAAAAAACCTCGGGTTGACCTTATGAAAACTTCAGCTACTAAGTTTCAGTCTAATCGGTAAAATAGTTTGGGCTCTAGCCCGAGGTAAAGACAGACAGATATTTAATAAAAGTGTTTTCCTTGTACCCTGTGGGAAAATGTTGATTTTCACAATAGCATTCGTCGTTTGGAAACAAGGTTAAAGAAATGTTTTAATTTATAAAATAAAGTTGTCATCCACTGAATACGGGCACTGAAACTGCCTTAAAACTTATTTTGAAGGTCGAATAAGGAAATAATACATACCACTCTTCTAGATAAGCTTAGTCACACAAATTAGAGTATATAAAGTCAGAATGTGAAAAATATATTAAATATCATTAATTAATGTGGGTTTAAAAAATATTTTATTTTAGTTAAGTGAACTCGCGACTACGCTAGATGAATTTGGTATTGTGTATTGTACAAGCAGGTAACTACTAGAGTGATATCTTGTTTTCAGATATAGCTCCTAGCTCAATACTTGTTATATCTATTATATTATATGAGATAACTTGGTAAGAATCTGTTAGCAGGGTTAATACTTTACACTCCTTTGGTTGGCTCTTCCTACAAATACTATACAACTATTTGATTGTTTTATATAGCACCACGTCTTACTACCCTTTCGGGTTGTACTACTATGTACTAATTACGCTAATAATTTAGGGATGAGGACGACTGAATTCAGAGGAGGTCTACCCGCATTTGCGTGGGGAGTAAATGGAGAACCATTTAGAAGTTTATTGTGTGAGTAGCGCCTCAGACCATGAGGCTATCGAAGCTTTTTTTAAGGTTTAGACTTTAGAGGGCCACCTACCGGAGAGCTAAGACACTAAGCAGATGTCCACAAATAGCGCGTTATTAAACAAGTGCAACATTTCTCAGTCTAAGATTAAAGTAAAGGATCACAACAGAACATTCTGAGATAGTTGAGGATTGTTTTAGTGGTTTGGAAGCTAGAACTGACATTACCATAAGAAATACAGCAGTGTGAGGATCACAACAGAACATTCTGAGATAGTTGAGGATTGTTTTAGTGGTTTGGAAGCTTCAGAACTGACATTACCATAATAAATACAGCAGTGTGAGGATCACAACAGAACATTCTGAGATAATTGAGGATTGTTTTAGTGGTTTGGAAGCCTCAGAACTGACATTACCATAGGAAATACAGCAGGATGCGTAGATTATTATTATTAGCACCGCGACTTACTACCCGTTCGGGTTATACGCACTGACGCTAATGTGTAATGTAGGGTGATTGTGAGATGAAATGAAGGACCCACAGTTTAACGTGGAATCCGAACCACGGTGGAGGCCTGGTATTCCCCACATTCACAAGATGTCTTGTCAGAGGTGAAGGAAAGGGTTTGGTAATCATATAAATCTGTGCCGGGACCGGGGTTTGAACCCCGGCCGCCAGCAGAGAAGTCTGACACCCTACCCCTAGACCACCAGGTCACCCAGGATGCGTAGAGATATTTCCCTTCAAGCGGATGATGCCGTTTAGAAACGCCAGTGGTAAACCCAGAAATGTACGGGTGAGGTAAAGCCAAGGGGTACAGCTAGGGTCATGACGAAAATTATATTTCAAGATGGCGGAGGGTCAAGGTGAAAGTGCTCACTTAACGACGATGCCGAAGAAAATCTATAAAACTGTAATGCCACTAGAAACTATTTTGGGTTACTTTTGGGCTAATTAAGGGCAATTATTTACAAAATGTAAGTGCTGTAAAAATAAAATGTTTTATAATAAATGAAAATCCTTCAAATATGCAGAACGCACTTCTATATAGTTCATGAATAAAGGCTGAACAAAATCTATAACCTGCTTGATTTCAACTCTTAGTAGGCCAACTATTTTTATAACATTTGCTCTTTATTTATGATTTGTTTACAATAATTGTGAAGGATTTTCTCAATTTTACGGAAATTAAGATTTGCAGAATTTTTTTACTTTGGTAGATATTAATAATTATTCTATTATCTAAATTTGAATTCAATATCGGCTCCATGGTGTGGTCGAAACATCTGAGCAATATATGCCTTAATGGGTTTACTATCCAGCTCAGGTATCTTTTTCAGTTCGAATCATATTCAGGGCGAAGTTACTTTTTCTGACTTTATTCTAAAGTGCGTGTGGTAGAAAAGTGTCTTGCCTTGCTTTGAGAGCCCTAAATACCAACCACCATATAGGTACTGTACTTAAACATCAAAATGGTGGCTACAAGTCATACATCTCTACACGTAACTTCATTTTGTTATTATTTAAACAGAAAATAAAGCCTTATACACATTCTACCAAAGCAAATATGTTTGTGCTTTTCCCATCAGGCGGTTTTAAGTGAACTTTTAACGTGCACAGCTCTACACATTTGAATATTAAGTCTTAAACCAGGTCTGAAAATGTATATTATGTATTCTATTTCTCTTCACTGCTTTTTATTTTAGTTGTAATTTGAATGATTTAAATTTTCACTAAAATTATTTGACATGAAAACAATTGAAATATGTTTACGTTGGGGATCACACGTTGGAAAAGTTATGTAAAAGAAGAATAGATAAGTAACAATGATGTTTAAGTGCTGTGAGCAGACACACAAACATCAGATGTATTCAATATAGTAATTTTTTGTAAGATACAAAAAAAAAAGTTCGTGAAAAATTGTGGGAAATCGTCCAAGTTCTATAAAACTTGGAGATGTTTTGGGCAACGGCCAATCTCTTGGGACTTTTGCTTAATGAATGGAGAATTAGTGGGCCGATGTCGGGACGGGGATTTAGGGTGCGCGGTTGCAATTCTCATTTATTTTACGAATAACAACGATCAAGAACGTTGTTTTCTACCAAGATGTTGGTATAGCGGCAGTGTTGAGGTTTATGTGAACCGGTGTAGTTCTCACTTCTATTTTGGTCCAGAGTTCCATTCTCGCGAGGTGTAAAGAAACGATAACCCAACGTATCAAACTATTTACGGACCGCTCTTCACGGTACTTGGATTCCATCCTATCAGTCAATCTTGCCAGCCATTAAGGATGAGGGGAAGGGGACGCGAGAAAAGGACAGTGTTTTTCTAAAAAATGTTTATTGCAAAACTGTTTTGGGGACAAAATAAATAAAATATTGCTCCAGTACAAACATCGAGTTTAATTTTCTTCACATGTTGATATCAACAGTAATTGTTGAATATCTGTTATTACCATGGCGGAATGATCTAACAAACATTTTAAATGAAGATGAAAAGTTGTAATTAAATTCCAGAACACCCTTGAAAGATATTCAAAAAATTTCGAGGTCACCATGTGAATAAAACTAAATTCTATGTTTGTATTGAAGCAAAATTCTATTTATTTTGTCCCCAAAATATGTTTTGACAAAAAAACTGGCCTTTTCTCGCCTCCCCTTCCACCCTTCCTTAAGTCGCTGACGCTAGTAAGCTTAAATTGTTAGCCATCGCATTTAGGAACGCTCGAAACATTGCCTGGTCGTACAATGCTTCTAGTTAATTATAATTAGTCTAATTGAAATCATGATGGAGGAGGGGTAACGTTCACAATATACTAATTAGATCAAACTCAGACGATACTGAAACCAGCAGGCTTAGGTAACTCCAAATGTGTGCTTGGTTCAAAATTAACTGACAACGGTGTTTTTACAATCTATCTCTGGGTACATGCCAGTGTGGGTTCCTACAATTTAACGTCCTTGTCACTTTATCTTAATTTGAAAAGTATGGCAAGTTGACATCAAATGTAATGAATAAAGGTGCTAAATAGGCCTAGTAATGTTAAAAGAAGATGCTTTCCCCCTTCCCCCAGCCATGTGATGAACTTTGACGATCTTCCCATCAAAATTCCAGTTTCATTAGTAATGTAAGGTGGGCGCGAGCAATCTGCGGGTCGCGGGCCACTGGTACGTCAGTGTGTGAACCGAGAGTTGTTTTCAGGGTATTTATTATTAAAAACAAAACAACACATACAGAAATCAGTGAATTGACAAATAAGAGTCATACTTAAGTATGTAAGTGAATATGCTAATAAGAACCCAAGAACTGAAATTAAATTAAATAAACAAATTAATAACTATAAAACACATAATAACTTTTCAGTAATTTAAAACAGTCACAAAATAATAATCGATGTCTACGCCCCCGCACCATTCACTTGTGTTCGCTGATCCAAGTTTAGAATCCTCGATTTATACAAGACTGGGCTAGAATAAAATTAACCCAGACACTTCTAGACGTGTCCCTTTTCTTTCAATTATGTCCCCCACTCCTCTTTATCCCTGCTAACCACCCTAACAGTGAGACTGGCTGCATACCTGCTAAACAAGGAAAGAGATAGAACAGAGACCACAGTAGTGTCAGACACTAAACTCGTTACAATAGGAATTATTAGATATGGCGCGGGGGATTGTCAAGAATTGAAAAATAAGTATGGTTGATGCTAGCAGAACAGGACCACGGCAGGACTAAGGACGAGTGGAAACTCTCCTGCCGTATCAGAGTTCTGCAAACAAAGTGTACGTTCAGTGGGAAGGTTACCCCGCCAAGTTTAATTCGTGGAATCCTGCCAGTTACGTCAGCGCCCTGCCATCAAGGCTCAGTTTTAAATCACCTTGTCGAGTGACAGCTCTATGGAGTACTTCCCGAAAAATACCAACACTAATTTCACCGCGCCACTCCCTTTTTGTTTCACACTAGACTCCCAGTGGAAGGTCACTTTGGTCAAATTTCAGTATCCTTGCTTTTTCACGTCCGTACCTTACCGCAAAAATTCCAATAGGCTTACCTTTCCAGATGTTCATATACACTAATATAGTCGATCATAGTATTGAGCTAGACTGGTGAGGACGAGGAGATCGAGGTTCGAATATCGGTTGGGTGAACTGGGGGTGGCTTTTCCTAAAAGGTTTTCCACTCCCTTCCACGCAAATTCGGGTTCATTTCCCCTAAATTCAACCTTCCTAAGCCATTAGCGTAAATAGTACTTAAACGTATAATCCGAATGGGTAGTAGGACGCGGTGCTTAAAATAGTCCATCATAGCCCATGGGTGACATTTTGGTACTACTTCTAGGTATAGTTTGTATAAAAAACCAACTCCAATTATTTATAGGGCATACATAAGAGAGTTAGCTATGATCCGTTGCACTACATGCCCGTGCTTAGAAGGGAAATTGAAAACCTGGAGATCAATATAAAAACCTATACTAGTGAATCTGTACCATTCGAGTTTGGAAAAGTGTGCGTGAAACTTAATTTTAGACGCTGTTCAACATGAACTGTCCCTACCAAAGATACTGCGTCAACCAGGCTGGAACAGGTATATCTTCGATCTACCACGGTGTTCCCTATCAATGCGGGCATGGGATATGAAGTTTTTTCAGTGGCCTTTTCAAAAGCGTCGTACCGTTACTGAGAAGCGGCGCTAAAACCATGGGAAAACAGGCGCTTCATACGGGTATTGATATGCTCATTGACGTCGCCAATAAGCATCTTCCTTTCAGAGAGGTCCTACATCAGCTTGCCAGCGAGGCTGTAAATAACCTGAAACGAAAGGCGGAGAAGAAGATTGACACACTGATGTCCGGCTCAGGCTATACAGAGCGTAGTAAGAATCACCAACGTCAGTCTTCTGTCTTTGCCCGAAGTAAAAAGGTCACCCAGAAGAAGAAAGAAGCTGTAGATATTTTCAGTTGAAATGTCTTTTCTGCACCTCCAGTCCTGTGAGTGTGCCAAAAGCAAACTCTATCTATTGTCCATTACACTGATACAAACCAGTCTCGAATGCGGACAATGGATCCAGAAAAAACCTGTCTCTTCCCTCGCGAATGATTCATCCATCGAATTTACCGTTACCAGTTAAGGCGAGTTATGTACCAGTATATATCGTTCACAGACCATGCTATGTCTCAATGCTAAAATAATGAAACCCGATGGTGGCACTTTCACCTATGTGGATTAAATCGCTCCCTTAAGCAACTGGTTGAACTCGCTATTCACACAGGTGGGTGTTTTTAAACCAAAAAATCGTCTCACCGCCCAGCAACACTTATGCGTACAGATCTTACATCGAGACGTTGCTCAATTACAACAGTAAGTACAAAAGAAAGCATCTGACCTGCGGGCTATGGTACACAGACACCTACAACACGTTTGAAGAGGTTAACAATACCAACAAGGGGCCCATTATACTATCTCTGCAAAAAATAGGATATCTACACGGTGACGCATTTAACCCAGATAAATACCTTTTGAACTGTACCAAACTCAGGGTCAAGATAGTACGTTCCAGAGAAGCGTTCAGTCTTATAGCTGCATCTGCAATAACTCAGTTCACATCGACAAGGCTGGTCTTTTTGTGCGACGTTTCAAAGTGGCACCGTATGTCCTGTTGGCCCATGCCGAAGCATTAACGCCAGTCACACAAATTATCCCAACACCCGAGTGGAAGTAAAAACGCCCACCATTCCTTCGAGAGTACAAGGTAAATCGCTGGACAGCGTATTCATGGAACAGCTACCCAAAGGATGCGTCATGGGATTCGTATCGAACGCGGCGTTTAATGGAGACGTAACCAAGAATCCCTTTGATTGCCATAAATACGGACTAAATTATTTCTCGCTGTACGTGGACGGTGATTAAGTGCCGTTAAAACCTTTGTAACCCTATTTCACCAATGACAATTATGTCATGTCCTACGACACGCTGTTTTCTGGAATGGGTATCCATTTCATGAAAGGGGGTAATGTCATCATCACACAAGAAGGCTACCCTAAGTGGTATCATCCCATGGCTTTCGACCTCACACCTAATGTCCGCCTACATGGCATCGCATTGGAATTTGACGAGGCATGACTCTCTGAACATCAAAGTGAGATTCACCAGAGATCTAACTAAAACCGTCAACTGTATCGTATACGGCGAGTTTGACAACATCATCACCATCGACAAGGACAGAAACGTTGTGGCTGATTTTGGGAGTTAATATAAGAGACGTCCTGCCACCTCTTTTCCCAGTCATTTAAATCATGGATGTCATTGTGGATTTCAAGAGCGTTATCGACGGCGGCAAACAGTTTATCATCAAGAAACTGAGTGTTTTATCTGTATGCGGTACATTACTTCAACATTGGGTGTTAAACCCCCCATACGCTATAAAGGAACTTTCACCTGCCGCTAAAAAGCAAGCCTACTATATCGTCAACAAACTTCACGGTATTCCCTGGGATAGCGGTGATGTGGACTACAGTCTGCTCGAATACCTCATCTTCCGTGCCACACTGCGTGCAGAAACCGTCTACTTCAAGGGGGCAGAAAATAAAAGTTTCTTGTAAAATACACGCCTACGCCGGTCGTGGATCTGTATGACAGAGGATGTTTGACTTTAAAAATACTGGCATTGGGTCACACAATGTTCATGGCACATAGTTATGTTTGTAATTTCCGTTCGGCCTCTATCGTTTGGGGACTTAATGATTAGCTGAATAAAGATGGACACGTACACCATAAGACGTGCGTTGAAAACTATCCCGTGCCTTCATTCTGGACTATCGGGCATTTTCCCTGCTGGTCAACTACCAGTGAGAATAGCATGCCCTACAGCTCTCGGTATAAACACGGATCCACGTACCGAACCTGGGACATGTTGGGTCACCATTTTTATCGACAAGAATGGCGAGGAAGAATACTTCGACAGGTCAGGTCCCCCTCATATAAAGCAACATTTGGCATTTATACGCAAAAACGTTTCTTGCTGGTCTAACAACACGCTACAACTTCAAGGCATATCCTCAGATGTTTGCGGCCATTTACTGTCTCATATACCTTCTCTATCGCACCCAGAACATTCCAATGAAGATATTACCGGCCATATTCTTTCTCTCCCCCCCACTCCCCCAATCATACATACAACGATGAGAAAGTATTGAGATATTACAACGTATTTTTCAAGACGTCAGTTTCCTGCCAACCCTCAAGAGACTGTGTCAATTTAGCTTGCGCCCTTCCCCCCCCCCCCCCCCCNCATAAACACGACAATCGTCAAAGCGACCAAACATCAATAGTCGTGCTGTGTTCAACCATACAGAGTGGCAGAAACTGGGCAACTACAAGTTGGTCACATCAAAGTTTTTTTAGCAACACTCATCCTCCTCAGAAGATTAGTTTGACTAATCAGGGAATTTCTCTGATGAAGCGTCATGCCCGCTTCAACACGGTCGACCTTGTGATCTGTCGTTCGCACCGTTCTGCCAGACCATCGCACGTTCAGCAGGCGACTCTGCAACCCTAAGAGCACGGGGTCGGCTCTACAGTTCCAGCCATCTCCTAACGCCCAGGTGATCCTGCTAATACAGGCTGTTGGATCCTGGCTCACAACTCTTTCGGAGGAGCGCACTTCCACGTCTCTTGAACTAAGTTTACGGGAGGTCTACGGAATGGCCGAATGGAGCAAGCAACATTTTCTACCACGTGACTGATCGCGCATCGTGTGGGCATTATTGGAACCAAGAGTATGAGTCGAGCGCTGAGAATGAGTCGTTGTGTGGCCTGCCGTGGACCTAGGCGGCAGCCAGCTTTACCCGCGTTAGAGCCGGGAGATCACACGATATCAAGAAGTTTCATACGGATAGCCGAGGGCCGAAATAAAATTTGAAATGTAGATTCTGATTGGAGCACGTGATTTTAACTAAGGAAACCGAGTGCATATGTTCCAAAACATCTTGTATTGTGATTGAAGAACTTCATTGTCACTATTTTATGCTCTTTTTGACATAATATATACTGGCAAATTATCACCAAATGAACATTCTCGGTGACAATGCTAGACTAGACTTATCTACCAACGTCAACGTCATGTGAGCAGGGAAACTTTGGGGTTAACCCACTATAACGTTCGCCATTATTATGACCGTATTGTTAGGAGAGTTTGTTTCCACCAAATTTAACTTTCCATCTAACCTTACGAACTTGAGAAATGTATATATTGAATATTAATGTTGCTCTTGGGCTTCTTAAATTAGATAATTTGGTTAGGTGTTATACTTTTTTTTTTT
>CABEEJ010000209.1:244981-266528 GCA_901482245.1 Timema douglasi
TTATTCTTTTTTTTTTTTTTTGCTTCTCCTGTACTGAATTGACTTTGGACTTTACTTTCTAGATGTTTATGATTCATCTTTAATATTTGAATATTGAAATGCTTAGCGTATTGTTGTTTCTGGGCTTCTCCCATTCTATATTTTGCTAGGCATTATTGATGTTTATTTGGCTTCCAACGTCTGATGTTTGCAAGTTAGTATTAATTATTTTGAGCTTATCTCATAAACACATATTAATTTTGGGCTTAACATTGTAATTATTTAAGTGGGTTTGTGTATTGTCTTTTTGGGAATTCTCCTTGGAAGTATCTTGCTTGGTGTTGTTTATTTAGGATCTTCTCTCTTTAATGATAATTCAATATTTGATATGTTGTTGGGCGTTTCTTTAGTTACCTTTTGCAGTCAATTCGACGAGATGCCTACATTTCAATCTAAAGTATTTGTTTGTGTTTGGAGAATAAAGAATTTGAATGATATTTTCATTCCTTTGTATTAGAATTTGCGATATCCTTCTTTTGTATCAATTCTAGCTAACTCAAGTTTAGGGTCATATTTACATTGAGACGCTTGTGTGGTGACCGTATGGTCGTCGTCAGTGAGAAATATGACGCTGGACTCAAACGGGTCACTTATCTCGCATCGAGCTGGGTGCGAGTTTGTGAGATGTGGGACCTCACCAACATTACAAGACATATATATGTCTATCAGAACGTATATTACTAACGCAAAAGCAACTTCCTTTCTGTCCATAACCTATGACTTATTCTTGTCTCGACATGCCTGGCCTACAACCCTGCGCTAGGTATGAGTCATAAACCGACGGTTATTCCTGTACCGACATGTCGAACCACCAACCTGACGCCATGTATGAGTCATCACCCTTTGTATTTTCTTGTATCCAAGTATAAATCATCACTTTTGGCCTATTTTTGGATCGAAATGTTGACCCACCACTCTGGCAAATGGTATGAGTTCATAAATAGCTTATTAATTCATTGTGGTTGTGGCATCAGCCTTGACCTCTTATTGTATCAATATGTCGAGCCACCACTCTGGCAATCAAAGTGATTCCAGAAATAGATTCCTACGTTATCATGGTAGCGATATCACCCATGGCCTAGTACTGTATCGACATGTAGTGATATATTCCTCCTGTCTCGACTTTTCTAGCCGCCCAACTGGCCCAAGGTATAAGTCAATGGGGATGCAACATCACCCGCGGTATATTCCTGTCTCGACATGTCGTGATGACCGGAATAAAACACATTGTCACATCACCTTGCAGGAAAACCCCAATGAGGCATCGCCCGTGGTATATACCTCTCTCGACTTGTCTAGCCTCCAAACTGGTGCAGGTATGAGTAATATATTCTGACATCATCAGGGTTGCGAGATCACCCGTCGTATATTCTTGTCTCGACACGTTGAGCCACCAAACTGGCGACATCCCAAAATAACATCCAAATGACCCGAAAGTAGGTCAAGGTCAAAAGTTCAATCTGCCCCAGGTCATCATGCCTTCTACTGATAGGTGGTGTACTCTTGTGGGTGCGGCAATGAACTTTTGAGTTCCTAATGTCATAGGGCAAGTAAGGTTCCCATATTTATGAAACACGATCAATGATGGCGAAGTGCAATTACTTGTTACACATTATACATTTTGAGCTCAAAATAGGAATCAAAAGTGCATTAAAAAATATATGACCCCTTTTGGTGCCAAAATATTGGTACGCTTGAATTTGAAAATTATCCTCCCCGTCATCGGCGAACCCCCTCTTGTCTCACCCTCCTAGATACCTTTTTTTAAGATACCGTTACAACCACACTACCTATTCCCTGCCTCCTGGAAAGAAGAGATCGCCTGACAACTGTTTGAGTGCTGACATCGATTGGAAGATCTAATCACTCGAGTGTTCTTATGGGGGACCGTTCTATGCAAGGTGCGGTGCCCGTTCGTTCACACGATGAGACACACATACATTCACACGATGTGGGCGGAAACCAAAAGAAAACATTTCAGGGGGAGTAGTAGACAAGAGAACAAGAACATCTTCTGAGGAAAGTCTTTCAATTCACAATTTGACAACAACCATTCAAGAGGTATAAACACTGGCTAACCAGACCATGCGGTCACCGAAGCAGGTATTGTTGGGGGAGTCACAAATACAAAAACAAAATCATTACTCGTCTATGCTGTCCAAACTGACCATTTAAAATATACATTTGAGACATCCCCCAACATTTCGCTAGAAAACAAATGCTTCATTTTGTTCTTCAATCTAATGTTGTTTAGCAAACGGTGACCGTATTGTTTCCGGTAATAGCTTGAACATTGTCCTCTTATTTGAATGTAGCACAGCGCTTGATCAAGGCTGAAGGAAGCTAAGATAAGTCATATCCTTAGGTTTAGGGTTTGGATACCTGCCATGACCTATATTAATAAATATAATACCCTTGTTGAACCCTAAAGGACCTGAGCTGTTGGCCAGAACTTGGTGAGATAAAATCTTCAAAAATTTGGATTACTAAGAAGAAAGATATTTCATATAAATTATATTTAGACATTGAATGAAATAGAAATGATCATTAATTAGGAAAGTAATGATAATGGTGAAGCGATTATTCAGGAACCGGTCTCAATGAACGGGTCTTTGCAGACGTTTACAGTTCAGAACAGCCCTCAAAGGATGAACCAAGGTATCAAAACATTCAAGAAACTAACACAATAAGTCAAAGTGTTTTCACGATAAGACTAATTACTCACAAAAGCGTCTTGTCCTTAATTTGTTTATGTATTTTTTTTTAAGATATACTAAGATCACGTTATCTTCATGATCTTAAGATCTCATTAAGTTTTAAAGAAAGTTTGCTTTGGTATTTCTGTTTGAGTGTTTCTAGAGTTGAATTAAAATGTTTACGAGAATATATTTACTACATATTTAAAATATATGCTCTGAGCAAGCAAATAACATAACAAGTTTGGGCTTAACTTCCCGTCAGTGTGCTTGGTGTTGCTATTTAAAAGATTACACATGTGCCCTTTTAATATTTTCAAAGACTATAGGCCTATTCAATGTTATATGAAAATATATTGATTGAAGATTCAGAACCGCTGAAGGATCTCTTTGTACAACTCTTAAATAACTTATTTTATTATAATTTAAAAATCAAACTCTTACAACCTCGTTTGTATTTTAACACAACTTGGTGTTTGGAGAGATGGTCTGAGCCAACAAGTTGTGTTTGATCATTTGTTGGAGATAATAAATGACCAACCCGAAATGTTGGCTGAGTTGGGAGAGACTACGTATGCACTATCGAGTCGAGTCAGTCTGGTCACAATCGTGTTTTGATTTATGATTAGTTTAACTTTAACAGTGGGGTTTGCCTAGTTTTGTGATCATGGAATGGCACCAGTTAAACTAATTTATTTCTATTAAAATATTAAAAGTATTCTGTTCTTTGGAACGTTACATGCGTACAACGTTATCAAACCCATTTTACAAATGTAGGTAATTCATTATTCCCATGTACACACCTTCAATTCAACGTTTAGAATAAAAAAAACTTCAAGCCACCCACCGTTTCTTACGTTTTGGTTTTTATCTGCAAGAGTACACTTCGTTTCCTTTGTGTTTCCAAAGGAGAAAAACTTGTTTCTTGTCATCAATTTCAAATGGACCACAAAACACATTGTTTGAGTGTTTTCCAACATCAGTGCCGCCATTAACAGACGTGGGGCCCTGGGAAAACTTCGTTTCGAGGCGCCCACTATCTGCCTCAACCCCCCGCCCCGTGCCATTCCAAAAAAACTTCTCAATTTAAATGTAATGTAATTACATCAGTTTGCACCTACATAACAATTTTCAGCAGTATGTGGTATCAAGAAATGGGCTAAAAGGTAAATACATGTAATAATGTATGCCAGAGACAGTGTTTTTCTACATAATGAATGAGCTATCCCCAACCCTTTGTTCAATTTTCTTCACCAATGAATTCATCTGCTTAAAAGTACAAAGAACAACATATAGGTTAATGCGCTCAAAAATTATGAGACATATCCACTACAGAGAGACGCAAATCTGTGAAGTTAAAACTGAGAACTCGCTTCACTCGGTCAATAAATCAACACCCATGATTATGTTTTTATTTGTTTAAACATTCTGACAATATATTCTGGATCTCCTATACGAGCGTGTAAGCAAACATTTCCCATTCCAACTTGGTTTTCTCACTCTGCTATCTTTAAGCTCCCAAAATCATGGGGCCCTGTGCGACTGCACCGTTGAACACCCCTAACGGTGGCCCTGGCCAACATTGTCGACATTTTTTCCTCCAGTGGTATACAATCTGGGGAACGCGAAGCCATCTTCAGGGGTAGATACGGTACAATTTAAAAAAATACATATTATACTTGTATATATGTGGCTACTTGTTAGACATATATATAAATTGAAAATATACTTACTCTATGACATTAGTAGCTCGAAAGTTTATTGCCGCACTTATAACAGTATTCCAAGTATCCCTATCTTGAGCTGGTTCTATCCAGTCCACCTCATTACACCATATCCCTATCTTGAGCTAGTTCTATCCAGTCCACCTCATTACACTGTATCCCTATCTGAAGCTAGTTCTATCCAGTCCACCTCATTACACTGTATCCATATCTGAGCTAGTTCTATCCAGTCCACCTCATTACATTGTATCTCTATCTGAGCTAGTTCTATCTAGGAGTACGCGAACAAACAAGGGTGAATACCACTGTTTTATTCAACGGAACTCTAGACAGGAAAGGATGTTTCATCATTTAAGTCTGGATTCGAAACAATGTGTGTTTAAAGGTTTGCAAACATTTCCCCTAGTTTTATAAGCAAAAGTAAACATTTGTAAACATGTAGAAACAATGTTTCCAAGTGTATTAAGCTAGAGACAGTCGTCCACACGCATTCATGCCTTGCGAGAAGAATGCCCCTGTCTAGCTCATTATTAACAGCATGGTGCACTAAGTTAAACACACTAAGTCATAAGTTTTGAGCTCAATTCTGGTGTTCCGCAAACATTCATTTTAAGTTAACGGCACACTTAACAAGATTACATTTTTTTCGGCACACTGTTTCGTTTTGGATAATTTACGCTCCACGGTAGCAAAAAAGGATTACGCAGCCAGTACAACGGACTAGATTTTTAATTCAATAACTTCAAATGTTTCAAGATTAAAGGTTGATGTTCTATTTCTATTTTACTAGAGCGTCTTCATTCAAATTTTGACAGCACATTTAATATTAGCTTTTTAATTTTAATCATTGAAAAAATACGTAAATTTAAAAAATTTAATGAAAACACATTTGTAAAAATAATCGGATTTAGTTTTTCTAGAGCCAACAAAAACCAAATTATAGCTTTCACAAAACCAAATAACTTATCTAACAAATACCTTCATTTTCCGATACCATATTATTTGAGACTAAGTTTGTCATTGGGTAGTAAAGTATCATAAAAGTGTATTTTGGGCGCGTGTTTGATTAATGTCTTCAACTAGAAAGCCTCCCCTATCTTCTTCAACTATGAAGTGAGCCAAACACGAACCTTTACTTTGCTACGAGATGTGACTTATCACGCAATCTTGCTTTGCAATCAATAACATTAGTTTTTTACCATGAAAACTTTACATTTATAAATAACACTTCGTTTTATTGAACCATTTCTTATTAACTCATTTAGAATATTTTGATGCAACTCTAGTACTTACTCTAAAAATATATTATTACAAAAAAATAAAAATACATTTTCATAAAAGCCTTTTGTTAGCGAAAAAATGTAATAGCGTTTGTGGTTGAATTTAATCTTAAATGTCGTAGTTACTTAAGAGTTTGATTAATATCACACCCATCCATGTAACATCCATAGAGATCGTGTCATGTCGTGTTTGCAAACCTTTATAGCTAATTGTCCTGTCCAGAGATATTGTGATGATCATGTCATTGAACCAATATTTGATATAATGCATTATTTGATTTGAGGCCAGATGTTTATATTTCTTAATGGAGGTGAGTTGTTTGGATCACTATCTCAAACTAAAACAACTCCCATTATTCTTTCTCAAAAAAGTGTAACACTATTGAATTAATCGCCCCACTTTGGGCGTCGATTGAAACACTACGGATTATTTCCAGATAAAATAATGATGTGATGCTTAGGTTGTCTATAGCTCCGTGTTCGAGCGCCTATCATCACTGTACGGAAAAGATACCGTTTAACCAGCTGTCTATAGCTCTGTGGTCGAGCACTAATTATAACGGTAGAATTAATAAATGTAAGAAAGAGAACTGTTGATGGCTGTTTATTCACACACGGTTTATTTATATGACATCTGTTAATTACTTATACATACTCTAATCAAATACTTTATATCAATGCACACTTGTGATATTAATGTAAATTATTGTATTCTGTGTTAGTCCCTGACTGTGTTACTTGTGTGAGCGTGGGTGTTAGAGCAACTTGTGTGTCTTGTACGACTTGTGCATAGGCGGATGTATCCCTGGTGTGGATGTTTGGATCCTGGATGCCTGGCTGATACGCACAAACTGTTTATATATGGCCTACCCCTTGCATCTTTCTCCCCTCGTCAATAGTGTAAAAAGTAACTACTGGAAAGAGTCCTGGCGACAGGTGTTGTGAAGGCTAGCTTCTTATTGGTATAGGGAATTGGCGTCTTTGTCAAATACTGCGGAGTTGATTCTTTTAACAAGAAAGATGGTATAAAAAATATATTTTAAATGTGTAATCCTTTTCCCATTATTTCTGAGAAACGCGTGTTTCTTCACGGATGAATCTTAAAAGGATACTCTACATATATTACTTAAAAGAAAAATTACCTTCATCCATGACGTTTTACATAATTTAGAGTAATCCAAACCAATATCATTACAAAAGGCAAAAGTTTCTTAAGTGCTTTTCCTTCCTTGTATCGAATTTGCAACGCGCAAAAGACAGGTAATTTCCCTTTCAGGATGTTAGCACATGAAAATTACACTTTATTAAAATATGTCTTAAATCACACTCTCAAACATTAACAGATTTAAAGATATTTTAGTTACCTACTGATAAAATGTAATTGGTAATTGGCATAGACCAACGACACAACTGCCCAACAGTGCTGTGTTCTTCAAGCCCGGGCAGAGTGTAAATCGAGCTTTAGGACCAGTTTCATAGTCAGACTTAGTACGTCTCAAGTGTGGTGCTACACTAAATACAAGACTACACCTACCTAGACCAGAATGGATTGGGCCAGTTTCATAGTCATATTCTAGCAATACAACATTTCCATGTTTTACTTTAACTATTTCTAGCATTATAATTTGTTTTCAATTGTTTCTAAGCCTAGTGTAAAAGATATTCATTTAAGACTTCACAGGCGTTGTTCAAGACTATTACTATATACATCATACACTTATTGGCTTTCCCACACATTCGTACACATTCGTAACGAGACTTAGAACGTGATCTATTAGGAAATTCGGGAAATTGAGACACAATATTCATTTTCATATTTTGTAAATAATAAGGTTGTTCAAATTAGTTCAGCGATGTCCTGCAAGGAACTCTGCTATCGCTTACGTAGCCTGCCTACCCCCTTCACAAAACCCAACCCCCAGATATTTGTCAACCTTCTCTTTAGGCAATGTCGGGTGACAGTTACCAGGAACAGCTTAACACCCTCTTCTCCCCCCCACCCCCCTCAAGACTTTCTCGGTCGGTATTGGGTCATTAAGCAGATCTATGCTCTCCAACACATCTTGGAAGTTTTTGAGCATGCCCTTTCAAATACATTGAAGAACAAACATATTTTGATAAGTCAAATAGCCGAAGCCATCATTTATGCATTTTAGTGAGGATAACACCATTTAGATATATTCTGAAAATTGAAAAATGACACCTGGACACGGGAATCGAAGATCCCGGGTTCAATTCTCGTGTCCAGGTGTCATTTTTCAATTTTCAGAATATGAAAACATATTTTGGTTTGGTTGTGTCTCGTAACTTTTCTAGGCTTTATCAAATAATGATTATCTTAGTGTTTTGATTTAAATTGTCAAATATTTCAACAGTAGATAGCTCTTTCGTAGCTTTTGGTCATTTTAAAAATGTTTTATGACTATTGTTTGTGTTTTCGTGATTGAACACACTCTACATCACACAATTAGGAGCGTCGGGCTATTATGTGTCTGGACGCTGTCGGTGGGCCCGTCCAGCATCTTCTATGAGACAGTTCTACTTGCCATGAGGAAAGCGAAGTTTATGACTTTCCAATTATGAGTTTAAAAAATAAATGTACTGTCCCGAATGAATCATCCTACATTATGTGTGGCTGTCTATAGAAGAAACACCGTACTAGAATAGCATCTGACAGCTATAAACGTTACTTAAATTATCATGTGATCATACGTCATGTGATGATCTAAAGCTTTAACTTTTGAAAGATATTATCAATAACTATCAACTTATACTATTAATATAGTTGAACATTTCAATATATACCACAAAAATATGTTTGTATTTTTTAAAAGTTCCTTCCTAGTGTTCTTACTGTACCCAAAACGTGTACAGGCTACATAAACATTTTACCACAGTACTTGTAAGTTAAAAATAATATAATAGAAAAAGAATTATTTCTTTATTTCAGTATAAGGCTCCTGCCAATGACTAAAAAATACCAAAAATTAAAATGTACCTATATAATATGTTACGGTTTGTCCATAAGAGTTATTTAAAGAAACACCGTGAATCCGAGCAATGTACTATGCCAAATTTAAGGCATGTTTATAGAACCAAAGTTTAGCTTTCATTCAAATATAACTAAAAACCATCAACTATACGCAGGAATCGAGCCGGGGAGTTAGCGTCAATGCTCTAATATCCCTGAACTATACAGGTTTCGTCACCTACTTTAGAGCTGTCAAAAATAAAGCCACCGATGACTTGGAGTCAAGCGTATGTTTGGTACCTTTTACAGTTTCCTTTGTATATTATTGAATATATTCGCAATACACATATTGTTAAGAATACGGTCGTTCACTTAGTATTAATCTAAATATAAAAGAAAAATGACACCTCACTTTAAATCGAGCCCCTGATATTTGGATAAACCTATGGTTTTTAAATATATTAAATAAGTACCAATTGAATGACCGCAACCCAAACTAAACTATTATATCAATATGTTGTGTAATAAATAATTGTAGTGTGTTGTCAACTTTTTATAACAGGCCTACAAATATTGGGATGAATCATATAAGTCGTTTTTCCTCCACATCTTACTGCTCGTTTGGGCTATAGGCGTTGATTTACACTAATGGGATAGTGTTGAGAAAGCTAGAATTGAGACAAAATGTTAATGGATCTGCATAGAGGAAGAGAGAGAACCCACTCTTAGTACACCCAGCTGTAGTTTGAACCTCATTATCTCCACGTCACTTGCAAACTTGACTAGATGAGTTAGATATTCTGTCCACGGGCCAACCGGCATGGAACTGTGACGCTTCGTTTCACATAAAAAATGAAAACTAAATGCAAAATAAATTTATAAAATTTAAATCCAAAAGTGATATTACATTCACTTGGGTTTATCATGTGTATATGCTAATTATTCAGAACGGATACTGAAACATACCTCTTTTTATTGCCACTAAACTATGTAATTGCAAGTATGGGCTAAAAACAACTTTAACTACAGTCCAGTTTCAATAGAAAGGGCCTACCTTACCTGACCACTAGAAACTATACTATATCTACTTCCCCTGTATTGATAGGTCAAGCCGTATGATCTACAGCTGTCACTATGGATATATAATCAATAACTATAAAATAACGCTAAAAATATAGTAAAATGTCAGAAAAATGTATTTTATAACTAAAAGGCCCTTTATATGACAGTTGGACTGTATATGGACTGCCATCAGAAGAGTCTTTTAAAAGATATAAAATGTAGTAAGGACAACATTATCAAAAATACATTTCTTTTTCTTTCAGCAACCGGTTAGATTAAGACTATGTCAAAGTGACAACTGCGGAACACTTTACGCGACATTTGACACAATATGGTTCTTCCTATTACAATCCGACTATATCTGGCGGTCAACAGAGATATGTGAGGCCTACTCATCCTAATCTGGAAGCAAAGTAAATTGTCTAGTTCCCGAGTCCAAGGGCGGTACAGGTTATACTTACTCTCCATAACATCCAAAAAGATTGAACTGTGAAGATGGGAATAAAAATATGAAAACCTGAAACAAAGGTTCACGAACGTTTGTCTTCTGCATCCTAAATGTTTTGAAGAATATTTGGGAATATTTCCATTTATTTTATTCAACTCTAATAGGTGGGCAATCCAGTAAAGGCTTCAATGTAGTCTTGTCCTGTTTGTCAGTGACGAAGAGTTCGGGATTTGAATCCCGGCAGTTTATACATAGATGCTTTATTCTTAAATAGCCTTTCACTGTTTATCACGTAAATGCGTGTGAACTGCATATTAATAAATTCTACCTCCCGTACCCGGACCTCCTTAGAAAATATATCCAGATAGTTTTGACGGTTAAAATGTTGTAGGTCACGTAAAATAGCACGGAAAAGTGGCAGAGCGGTCTAAGAACTAAGCCCTAAATGAAAATCTTTCATGGAATCTAATTGGCCCTGTTTAAAAAAAAATCAAATATGAGCAGGCAAAGTTCTGCATAGCAAAATAGTGTTGTCGATTTTTTTAGGATATGAATATTGTGATTTCTTTGGTAGATCATAATAATAATAATAATATTTAGCACCGCGTCTTACTACCCGTGCGGGTTATACGCTTAGATCATAGTGTTTACATTAAAAATATAAGTAAAATTTTAAATAATATAATGCAGTTTAAAATTCAAAAGAGTTAAATCTTTACCTTGTAGCTACAATTTTGATATACTAGCTACTAAAACTTTTTAATGAAACAAAATTGTATAAATGTTAATAAAAAAATTTGATGGGATTGTCACAGCTAGAAATCTAAAATTGATACTACTTTATTAATTTGAAGCAACCACTGTCACATGCTAGTAATTTAAAATGGGTAGTGAAAAGGTTACTCTAGGAGAGGTGCTTGAGCTAGGCTAGGCTCAGGCCGCCCCCAACAGTTGACACTTTCAAGGAATCCAGAGATTAACTGGCTGATAGCATTCCCCTTTCCTTTTGTACTTTTTTTTTCAAAGCAATGTTTCGAAATAACAATACCTAATCACTGGCGAAACTAGCGACACCTGTTGGTGAGCATAGCAACTATGACTCACCCCAACCCTCACCCTCCACCTATAAAACAGAAAAGGAGGTCCACTATAGCGCTGTTGCAGTGAGTGCTCCGAATAAGGAATCACGCGTCAGATTCACTTTAGTTTTATCTTTAGGGAGCTCCCCCCACTACTTTTTTAAACAGAGTGAATCCTGTGGTCGACGTTAAGAGGTCTCAAGGAGGGAGGATCTGTGTCGCACTTCGCAGCAAGATTTTATTTTTACTCCGCTATCTTACTGAAACCTGATGACAGCTTTTAAAGGGAGAGGGGAGAGTAGTCTGTTGCCATCCAAACTTCCCCAACCTCGAACCTTTTTTTCCTTTAGTTTATTTTGTGACAATACAATACACTTGTCAGAAGTGACAATGTGTCACCGAACCAAGATACCGAGAACTATCCTGTATCCAGAATAAGTAGAGGGAGGGGAGGGTGAATTATAATTAACATGTTTTTTTTGCCCCCCATCTCACTACCCGTCCGGCGTATTTGCATTTTAACTACGCTAATGTGGCGGGGATAAATAAGGTAGAGTTCAGAGGAAAGGTATTCGTAATTGCGTGGAAGGAGAGCGGAAAACTATTTATAAATATCCACTCTCAGTATATCCAACCATTATTTAACCTTGACCTTCCCGTCATCAGTATTATTATTATTATTATTAGCACCGCGTCTTACTACCCGTTCGGGTTATACGCACTTACGCTAATGTGTAATGGTAGGGTGAATTGAGATGAAATGGAGGACCTACAGTTTAACGTGGAATCCGAACCACGGTGGAGGCCTGGCATTCCTCACATTCACAATATATCTTGTCAGAGGTGAAGGAAGGGTTTGGTAATCAGATAAATCTGTGCCGGGACCGAGGATTGAACCCCGGCCGCCAGCACAGAAGTCTGACACCTTACCTCTAGACCGCCAGGTCTCCATCAGTAGTAAGACTACATGAACTTGATATTTGGACCACGTGACCACCAGTATGGGTAAGAACACAGCAGCCATGAAATAAGCTTCAGTGATCGAATGGTCTAAGGAGTCAAGCTCACAATAAGTTGGATTGCCGGGAAGAGGTAAGTCGGAGTTTGAATCCCGGTTGGGCGTGCCGAGGGTGTGGTTTTTACAAGTGGCTTTCCACTCCCCCTCCATGCAAATGAAGGTGCACGTTCAAGTATAGCTTCTTCATACTTAACACATACAATTTATTTATAGTTCAGATACGCATAGCCCAAACGGGTAGTAAGACGCAGTGACAAAAACTTGATGAAAATGTTTTACTATTTAAAACAATATCATGTGAATATGAGAATATGTAAACATTATCGGTGGTCACATTGTTTACTGCGTCACTCTCGTGTTAGACTGGATTGCCAGTGATGGGAATATTGGAGTTCAAATACCGGTTGGGTTTATCGAAGTAGGTGAGGATGTTTTTTTCCTAAACGGTTACCCACTCTTCCTCCACTTAAATGTGGGTACATTTCCTCCTAAAGTCAACTATCCTTATTACTATTATATTAGCATAGTTAATGAATGCATGCGTACAACTCGAGTGGCAAATAAGACGCGATGAGAAAAAACAAAGGCCTAGTAAAAATAATATATTTAAATACATCTTAAAACTCTATAATAGTTTCATTTGTGTCATCAACCAATCCATTAGAAAATACTTTTGAAAATCTCCAAAATGAAATAACATGATTCACTAGCTAGCAGGTAGTTCTTGTCCCCATAATTATGCTCAATTTAGTTAATAAACACAAAACAATTTTATCAAAATTAATTCTTATTTTAAAATAGTAAAAGTATTTTTTTTACTATTGTTGTACGTGAATTTCTCTAGAACTACCGCACTTCAATGAACATGTAACAATGCTAGTCTTTTTAACGAGTCCTCAATAATGTTTTATCATTCCATGAGCATGTTTTAGCCTCCTTAGGTTAAGTTGTATTAACAGTATTAGTCCAGGTATAATAGTGTTTTTCTTAAAATAAATTAACCATCCGCTTTATCAACGTGATAATTAGTAGAAAAATCGTAGAAATTGAATGTATATACTTTGGACTAAATCTGCTTGTAGCTTTTACGTTTAAAGAAATCTTAAAAGTGCCGAAAACTGATATTTTCACTTTTAAGGTGTAAGCAATTTAAAGTTCATTATAGCGCTTAAAAAACGAAAAAAATTAGCCCTGGTCGATTAAAATTGGTTCACAACTTTTTTCAATAAAAAATGAAAACCGCGGAAAATTGTCGTTTTTTAACATATAATTACAGGGGTTGTAAATGCCTTAGGAACTTGTTTTGGGGCTTAAATTGTAGCTCTTGTTGATGTCTACCTACAATAAAAATTTGTTGAAAAACAATCATAACTTTTTGCGGGAATCTCAAGTATGTAAAAACAGGGGTTCCCAAAAAACGGCTTGGAAGCGGCCTATAATGGTCATAGAGTGATTTTTCAAAGCGCTTGTTGTGCAAGAAGAGTTTATCTACAACCTCAATATAGTGAAATGTAAGCAGGGTCCGATTTAATACCTAAAAAACTCGCCTGAAAACCAGGGTGGTTGTAGCTTCGGGCGCTTGGGCGTGCGAGCGGAGAAGTGGCGACGTGGTGGGGGGAAGCCTCTCTGGAGACCGGGCTTCGAGCGTTTTAAAGTGCGGTATCTCGCCGAAATATTAATAGTGGGCATATTATTGATGCATAGGAAGCAAATGGTGAATGGCTATTTTTGACGATTCACACTGGCATCGTATTATTTACCATTTTTTATTTTTAATCCGAACATTGATATTGTCTAGGTGTTTTGGGAACATAAATAACATCAAAGTTAATTAATAAAGTTATTAATTTTTTATTGTTATTGTTATTTTTATAAGCATTGCATGCAAAGTTATAGGTTTGGTTCATGCATAAATATGAATGTAAATAAAAAACACGAAATTTTGATTACTAAACATTTATTTTATATTTAAAAATAATTTAATACTGTAATAATAGTAATATATATTTTAAAAATGTCAATTTGACACTCAGAACGTTTATCTAATCTTCTTCATCTACCATAACTTCGTATGCAATGCTTATGAAGACCGTTAGCACTAAATGATAATTATGAAAACAATAACAATAAAAAATGTTAATAACAATTTTATTTTATTTTTTTAACTTTGATGTCAGTCTATGTTCCAAACCATACGAAACTTCAGTGTTTGTCTATATTCCAAAGCACTATTTGCTAACGAGTCTTGAAAATAATATTTAATTTAAAGTTAATATATTTGAATGGTTTCATAAAGATTCAAATGAACAATACCAACAGACAGTATTTATGATACTGCTTTGATCGCTAATAATATATTGTGATGGTATATAGCTTGACACTGATCTCTGAAAAATAAGGAGTACTAAAGAGGAAGTCCCGTCTCAATACGCTGAGTATTTTTTAGCTTACTGGCTACAAACATTCACACAGACAGACAGACAGACACAATCGACTGTAAAGACAGATTTATAGTATGTATAGCAAGTAACATTACCAGTCCATACATCGAGTCCAAGTGTATTTGGTTGAATTATATGAAGAGTCTGCCATGAACTCTCATTTGTGTATTTGAAAGAGTTTTCAAAGGACTAAGTTGTTTACATAGACAGACTCACATTCGTTTTGATCCTTATGTATAGTAAATTATCAGTCAACCATAGATTTGTGTCAAGTTTTAGTTTAGTGAATTGATATTTTTAAATCTCTTTCTGAACAAGTTAAAACAATGATCAATTTAAGGCGGCTAGAAGTCATGATTATTTTAAATGTATATAAACGGTTTTTAATAATATTTACTTGCATTAAGATGAAGATATCTGCACCGGTAGGCAGGCGAACTAGACATCACTGATAAGCCTCGTCTAGTATTGTTTTTCTCGCGAGGAGGAAGTCTGGTTTCGAATCCCAGCCAGGTGAACTGAGGGTGTTTTTCCCGTAAATAATTCCTCACTTTCACTCCACATGAATAGATGCAAGTTTTAATCACCAAAAATAACCGTTTAGTAACATTAATGATATATAAATAATTTTAATTGTGTGCATATATATAATTATATATACACCACTGGCTGTGAAATAATCGGTTGGGCCATGAGATTTATTTGGATCTTTTTTCAAATTAATTTTAAACTATACTATAAACATAGATGATGGAGTGGAAAACTTTAGCTATTATCAGAAAAGTTACTCAGACAAGGAAATGGGTGAGTGATGTTGACCTATTGGGTCATGAAGACCAGAGGCCCCAAGTTGTGGTGACACTTTTGGTACAAACATTCATCACGGGAATTTTCCCTGTTAAGATTCGATTGGAGTCATTTTAATTATTATATATATACATACATATATTATAATATATATTTATATAACAAATTATATTTTAGTTTATAATATGTATATATAAATATATATTATAATAAATATTATATATTATAGATAGTTCATCAACACAACAAAAATAGTTAATATAATATCTATAAGAAAGACTATAATATTTCAAATTGTGATAAAAATATTTAAAAAAGTAAAATATTAAATGTTTTGATTACTAGCCTACTATTTTTTTTAGAATCATTTGGTGAATAAAGAATGTAACTTGCAGGAATCTGCTAAGCGCTGTTTGCATAATAGAGAAAATGATTGATCTTAGTGAGAGGTGACAATAGTTGAAAAACTATTTGTTGCTTAAAGTATATGGATGGAATTTCACCTCTGTGTGAGCAAACTACACCAAATTCACTATCTTAATGAAATTGCATTATTAGCTCTTTCTTTTTTCTTCCTAGAGCCCCCTTTCCTCCACCTTCCCATCTTGATGTAATTTCGGGAAAATGTCGCCTGGACCACTAATAATTTAACTAACACAACTACACCACAACAATTATGTGCCTATTCGTTTCGAATTGCAATCGAAGACTAACCAATAACAACAGAAGGTAACTTTCGACCCTTTCTATCTGGTTCGACTTTTAAAAAAAACTCAGAGAACAAATGAGCTGTGTTGTTATTTCATCGAAAGAATGATGACAATTTTTAGACTTGGCTATGAAAAGGTAGTGCAACATTGCGCGCTGTGACCAGCGGCACTCATCCTAGACGCTATCAACTCTTCAAAGAGCCTTTTAGTGAATATAAATAATTGTCTGTAAGCTAGATAATATTGAGAAAAGATCATGATATTTAGCTTCCATCGATCAACATTGACAGCATTTATAAAATGTAGCATCCCCAGACCATGTACCTTGTCCTATAAATACATACATTGTTGTGTTACTGGTCGGCGATGGGCGCTGGATGAAGTGATACCGTTTAGTTGGCTGTTAATTGCCCCGTGATCGAGCACTAATTAAAGTTATGTTCCACACGATTTATTAAAGTTATTATATCTTCGGCACTGAAGATATAAGTTTATATGATACAGCTTAGTTAACTACAGATTCCAGTTTTATTACAACGTTATGTAGATTTATATCGCCGGCACTGTGTGTGTTCATACGCACAACCAGCTTATATATGACCTATCCCTTGCCCCTTGGACTTCTCGTGACCAATGTCAGAACTAACAAATCGAAAATCCTGGCAACAGGTGTTATGAAGGCTACAATAGCCCCATGGCTTCTTTGGTGCTGATTGACAGCTTTGAAAAGTTACCAGACAAAATTATATATCCCTACACCGAACCATATGATCTGCAAAAAACATGTTTTTAGCAGCTGTCACTTCTGACAGTCATAATTTAGCTATATACCTAAATGTTGACTGTCAGAAGTCAGCTGTGAGCTGTCAGTCAGCACCAAAGAAGCCATGGGGCTACTGTAGCTTCCTATTGGTAGAGGGAGCTAGCGTCACTTGCTTTTTTGGTAAATACTGCGGGGTTGACTTTTTGAAGAAAAAATTAAGTTTAAATAGTGCAATCCTTTGGCATTATTTTTGAAAAGCGCGTGATTCTCCATGGATGAAGTATTGAAAGGATATTTTACATACCATACTTTAAAGAAAAATGCACTTCATCCATGACTATTTTAAATATATGAGAGGGGTCCAAGTCAGTATCGTTACAACATTTAAATTAGTTGCTATTTTAATGGTTGATAAAGGTTCTTTAAATGGTGGTTTTGCTATATCTGTTACCGCCACCCCCACCACCCCACCACCCTGCTGTTGAGAAAAGAATGAGCTATTATTTTTCTTTTATTCTCAAAATGTCTCGATTCCCTTTTTTCCCCACCCCAACAAACCACGTATAATAGTTAATACTTTTAAGTTTGTTGGAGATGTCTTCAGAGACATCTAGCGATGAAACTCTACACTCCATGTATAAATTTATTATTATTATTATTATTATTATTATTAGCACCGCGTCTTACTACCCGTTCGGGTTATACGCACTTACGCTAATGTGTAATTAGCAGGGTGATTGTGAGATGAAATGGAGGACCTACAGTTTAACGTAGAATTCAAACCACGGTGGAGGCCTGGCATTCCCCACATCCACAAATTGTGATTAATACACATCTTGTCAGAGGTGAAGGAAGGGTTTGGTAATCAGATAAATCCGTGCTGGGACCGAGGGTTGAACCCCAGACCCCCAGCACAGAAGTCTGACTTATACCCCTAGACCACCAGGTTACCAACTCCATGTATAAAGAAAGTTCCATTAGACCAATGTTATTTAAATATAGTTGACGATTTATCATCTAAACGCACAAATAAAATCTAAAATATCAAATCTGTAGCTCTGTAAAAATTACCAAACCCAGCTTGAAGTCTTTAATTCTAAATTTGTTATATTTGTTTGTTTAAGTAAAACGGTTCGTTTGAAAAAAAAAATTTTTTTATCAACAACATGCGTAAGTCTACAGCACTCTCTTCTACACCCGAAAAGCCATTATACACCGGGAATAGCGTCCGTCTACAGACTCTCTCTCTCTTTCTCTCTCTCTCTCTCTCTCTCTATATATATATATATATATCAGCACTGTACATGTGTTTGCTTTGTGTTGACTAGTTGGCACGGTTTGTTGTTGGTTGTACTGTTTGTTTTGAACAGAATTTGGAACAATTTATTGAAGAGGTGTGTTTACGCCCGGTGCTTTGGGATGTACTACCAAAGAGCTGTACAGAGATTCAGATTTAAAGAATAAAGCTTGTGATAAGATCGCAGCAGGTCTTTACTCTACTTGGGGCTGGAATACTGGCCTGTAGTAACAACCGGAACACTGGCCTGTAGTAACAACTGATCCTGGACACCAGGTCTTAAATTTGCTTGTGGCTGCCTGCCTTAATGAACGCCTTAATGAATGTATTATTTGTTATTCGTAATCCTGCCTGCCTTAATGAATGTATTATTTGTTATTCGTAATCCTACCTGCCTTAATGAATGTATTATTTGTTATTCGTAATCCTACCTGCCTTAATGAATGTATTATTTGTTGATCGTAAATATGCCTGCTTAATGAATGTTTTATTTGTTGATCTAATCCTGCTTGCTTTTGAATGTATTATTTGTTGATAGTAATCCTAACGCCAAGATGTCACCATAGCTATAAGTCAATAATGAATGATTTGTGGTTATTGTAATGTTTTGGGTAAGTTGATTTGTTAAGTCGTAGGATAAATAAACCCTGTTTAAAAGTTGTATCTGAAATACTTTCAATAATAATTACTAACTATAATTCAATTGGCATTTTTGACGCTTTTCACATCATGTTGCCCTTTCGTAGGCCTTTAAATACTACCAAATACAAAGTTTTTTTACATCCATTATTATTTCCAGCCTGTAGTCAGTTTCTTTATCCATGTCATATATTTTCCCCTGCCAGCTTGCCAGGCCTGTTGTATCTTCATATGCCTTAAAACCTAACGTAAAGACTAAGAGAGGCCCCACATCCAGTCCCCGGCCGTAAGTTTATCAATGTGAAAGGGTAAACCCATTTTCATCAATAACAAATTTTCGGCCTTGCCAAGAATCTAAATCGGGACCCTTAGCTCAGTATGCAGACACGTTACCAATTGAGCTAAGGGATTAAATACAAAGTATCCTCTTCATAATTGACTGCTTAGTGTGTATTTCTTCATTAATGTATGTCGCTACATATCATATAAAATGCTATTGATATATTAAACATATTAAACGTTGTGATCATCGCTTCTTATATGCCATCTTGAGGTCCTTAGATAATGCTGCCATCAATTCTATATATCTGGTTACTTAGTTTAGTATCAGCATGCTTTCAAAGTCATTTTTCAACTAAATTGGATCAGAAATAACTTATATTTAATGTTTTCAAGCAAAACAGACTCTAAATAATTTTGTTTTAAAATCAAAAGCAAGATTGAACTGCTAGCCCAATTTGTGCCATCGCAGTACCCACACTTATCTAAAAATACATTTGAATGTGTTTTAACAAATGATGTATTCTGCAGGCCCATTCCTAATACCCCCAATCATTCAAATGAGCCCCAACTCATGAATCTTAAATTGTTTCTATCTCGAGCTTAACGTCATTTAACAGGCAGCCCCAGTTCTTTGTCATAATCAACAATATACATACCCACTTCAATGGACGCATGGTATAAGGCGCTGCTACTGCATTCAACTATACTGCCGATGACGGGGTGTACTGATGGTGGTATTTCCTAAATATTTTCCCGCTCTCCCTCCCCACAAATGCGAGTACACTTCCTATAAATATAAGCTTCTTCATCTCTAAAACAACTAGCGTAATTAGTACATAAGCGTATAACCTGATAATGTAGTAAAAAAAATACAAGTATTTAACAAACTATAGATAGATAACAATTACAGCGCCTAGAGGTTAAGTGGAAATGTGGACTAAGCATCAATCTCATCTATTATTGTTTATCTATGACAAATGACCGGGTGTGAATCCCAACCCTGTATACCCAGTGTTTTTAATAAAATGGTTTTCCACCCTTCCTCTACACTAATCCGGATATATTCCCTCTAAATACCTCTTCCTCATTCCTAACCCACTAGTGTAGTTAAATGTGGATAGCCCGGCCATGTTGTTAGACTGTGCAAATACATAATAATCTAAAGAGAACCAATCAATAACAGACCCATTTTTACAACAAACCAGCGTACAATAAAAATATACAAATGTTTAACTAAATCAAAGTCACTTCTCTTCCTTTCTATCATTTTATTATATGTACAGTAAAGAATATTAGAGGAATTGTCCCTGAATTTGCACAAATGTGGATAAACTTTCTCCACATTTCTTTCTCACTTGTGTAAACACGCGAATAACCTGGGCAGATATTAGAATGAGAAACACACAAATATCGTGTCATACGAGCCGGCCGGTATTAACTGTACCCTCATTTATGTGGAGGAAGAGTAAACACCCTCAGTACGATTGACAACCTCTCCTGGAGATCAAACTAGACCAACTTGGCAAGAATAAGTCGAAACTTATACTCCTATTTAGCGGTAGTGTCCAAGTGTCGGAGGTCAGTGTCAGTTTCAAAATGAGATAAAAAACATTGACAACATACATGATTGTAAATGTAGAACATATTAAATTAAATAAATGAGGAAAATATAAACTAAATAAAGAAGAGAGAGAAAACAAAAAACACAATCATTCCACACACACACACACACATTAACATGTGATTTACAACGCTTAATATGCTATATCCAAACATGATGGAGATAGCAAATTATTTAGTAGCTATAAAGATTAAATACTAGTTTTACTTGGCACACACATTGTTACATTTCACCTCACAGACGTTGGGAAGTTCGTGCTGATGATGGCAGCAGTTTTAATATTTGTATCAAGAGCGTTCCAGGAACGAGTTCCAGCAACAGTGAGAGAAAGAGAGAATATAAGTTATATTTGGGAAGAGAGATAGAGAGTGTGTGGGTGTCACGTGAGTGGGTACCGAGATTATGATGAGCATGTAGAGGGACTATTCGTGAGGATATCCTGATAGCAATATTTTCTCTATCAGTTCCAGAGTATGTAGTTGCGGTCCATCAAGTCGTAGCCAGTCAGGTTTGTTATATTATAATAGGTAGAGATATGGTCGCGTTCAACCCCCCCCCCCACCCCCCCCGAAATTTAATGAACAAAATATATATGGCTTTATTTATGGCTCAGACAATATCAAAATTAAGGTACAAGTACAAATTAGGGGGCTGTGTTACCATAAAAGAA
>CABEEJ010000209.1:266827-286450 GCA_901482245.1 Timema douglasi
TACGGCCTTGCACTCGTGTTTTGAAGTTTGTGTAGTTAAGTAGCGAGTTCAACAGTCATGTCATTGTCAACTATATCACAGTAGTCAAAGTGAGGAAGTATTAGAGATTGAATGAGTGAATTTTTAAGAGCAGCAGGCAAAAAGTTCTTAAGTCGCTTTAATGAGTGCAAAGACGCGTAAACCTGATTACAAATATGAGTCACTTGGTTAGACCATGTGAGAGTATCATTAATATAAACACCCAGATTTCTGTCTGCAGGCACCAAAGGAATTATATCGTTATTCAATATTATATTAGAAAGATTAGAAAAGTTTATAATAGATTTAACTTTATTTGAGCCTATAATGTTAAATTGCGATTTACCAGGATTAATAAACAAGCCATTATAATTTGCCCGACAAATATATTTGGAAATGGTGTGCGTGCAGATGATATTTAGTGACTTTCAGAGAAGCCGGTAGGTAATTAATAAACATGGTGAACAACAGTGGGCCAAGAACTGACCCACATCTACACTATGCCAATCAGAAAGAGCTTTACCAATCGCAACACATTGTTGCCGGCCAGATAAGTATGTGCCAACCAAATTTACATATATATCAGAAAAATTAAAATATGACAATAATTTATCGAATAAATGTCATGATTGACCGTATTGAAAGCTTGACTGAAATCTAAGAGTGTTGGTAATACTAATTGTCTGTTGTCGATTGCAAGGGCCAGTTTCATAGTCAAATTTAGTACGCCTCAAGTGCGGCGCTACACTAAGTACATGACGACACCTACCTAAACTCGAATGGAATGGGCCGTTCTCGCATAGGAAACTGGCCCATTCCATTCTGGTTTAGGTAGGTGTCGTCATATACTTAGAGTAGCGCCGCACTTGAGGCGTACTAAATTTGACTATGAAACTGGCCCTTAGACTAGACATGGTTGTACTATTAGCATGACTGCCTTTGGTGCAAAACCTCTACATTGACTGAAGACATTCATTATAATATATAAATTTTAATTTTTTCCATCCTCTCGCAAAATTAATGTTCTTGTATTTACATACCTCATCACTATGCTAACTTATAACTAATATCTAGTTTGATACTAATAAATAACGAAATAAACAAGTTCAGTCTTACAAAAAAAATGTTGTTAAACCCACGCGTGTCCAAAATGAGCTCATATGAGGTGAAGAAGTGTAGCATATGACCTTGGTGTTGAACGTACCGCTCTGGAGTTCATGTCGGTTCAACTAGCCGTGGCTGAGGTGGTTCAACTCGCGTCAACAAAGCACTTGGACCACGGACAGAAAAATCAGAATGGGAATCAAAGCGAGACATTGCACACGAGAATAAATGGATGAATACCTTTTAAAAATGACCAAAAATATTATTATTATTATTATTATTAACACCGCGTCTTCTGCTCGTTCGGGTTATACGCTTACGTACTAATTACACTAATAGATTAGGAATTGGGAAAGTTGAATTTAGAGGAAGTGAACCCACATTTGTGTGGAGGGAGAGTGGAAAACCATTTAGGAAACCCACTCCAGTTCACCCGACCAAGAATCTGTTTAATTACAAATAAATTAGTTTGTAATATGTTTTATTGTAAATTTAACTATAGCTGGTCACCCGGGCTAAGGCATGGTTTGCCAGATAAAGGGCGAGTTTCCCCGGTTTACGTCTGGGAAGACGTTTCAAATGTCCTGAGAAGATCCCAAGACCGATCATTATTAGAGCAATGCACGGCATACAAATAGTAAAGTGTATCGTTTAAAGTGAAGGAAGATTATTTTTGACCAATCAAAAATAATGTTGGACAGTTCAAGTATTCTCATAAATAGTTGCAGTTTCAAGAACATTATTATATAAATATTAGCAACTGCTGATCAGAAATACGAGCTTGACTGGCATGTTCAAATCTAGACCGGCTTTACGCAATGGAATACCACCCTACTTCCATCCTTATCAAGTATATTATCTTAAAATTCCTCTTCCGGTGTCCCCAAATTAGTTTAAGTTGCAGATAGCCAAAATGTGCAGTAAGACGCACAATAATTTAAAAAAACTCAAATTCTTGGCAATGAATTTGGCCGGTGTGATTACTTTTAACTGTGGAATTGTACCGAGCTGTATTTAGGATTGTCCTAACTGCACACAAAACTTGTTCCCGACCGCTCAACGGGGCCCAGCGTTTCAATGTTATATTTCAAATGAAAAATAAACCGTTATCTTTATAACTATGAAGAGGGAAAATATAAGACATAGGGTAGGTATATTTGTGACTGGTAGAACACCATCATACTATGTAGAGTAGCCCCATGGCTTCTTTGGTGCCGAGCGACAGCTGACAGCTTTGAAAAGTTACCAGACCAAATTATGTATCCCTACGCCGAACCATATGATCTGTAAAAAAAACGTGTGTTTAGCAGCTGTCACTTCTGACAGTAAAAATCTAGGTATATAACTAAATGTTGACTGTCAGAAGTCAGCTGTGAACTGTCAGTCAGCACCAAAGAAGCCATGGGGCTACTGTAGGATGTCAAAGAATAGGAGTGTTTAACTCCCAAAACCAAATCACCCCCTATTAGTGACAAATATAACCCTACTTGAACTTCAAAAAGAAAAACATGTTATATTCTTAAGAAAGGCGAGACAATAGAAGAACAAATATATTAAATGTTTGTGTATCTAAATTTAGATTTATTTTATCTTCAGAACTTTGCATTAGATAGTTTAAATTATGTCATAGAAAAAATCTAAATACCATTTTATTAGTTAGTTTTGAATTTTGAAATAAATGTTCTTCATATTTTTGGAACATAGAAATACGAAACCATTTTGTTTCAAACTTTTCGTAACACGTTTTCTCGAATAATCGAAGGTTTTTTTATTGTCAGTAAAAAAAAAGGTTTACCTCTGTTACTTTGGTAGCGTGACTTGTCTACTTTAGGAAATGTATTCAGGTCTGTGGTTGTGATATACGACGTTAAAATACCTGAGGGCGCTCACTTCTACTCTTGCTCGATACTATTTTGGAACGGGCACTTCTTGGAGGTGGTTGGTTCCAGTCTTGGGTTTAGTTCGGATAGCTCTATATTTCATCGTACACCACAAACAAACATAATGTGTTGGGCCTACATAGATTGCACCTCTAACCACTATTTGGTTTCTATCACCAGCTGTTCGGGCTATACGCATATATTATAATTACTCTGATGGTGTAAGGATGAGAAGGGAAGTGTATTAAAGGTAGTTTACCCCCATGGTGGTGTAAGGATGAGAAGGGAAGTGTATTAAAGGTAATTTACCCCCATGGTGGTGTAAGGATGAGAAGGGAAGTGTATTAAAGGTAATTTACCCCCATGGTGGTGTAAGGATGAGAAGGGAAGTGTATTAAAGGTAAATTTACCCCCATTTTGGTGAAAGGAGAGTGGAAGGAAGCATCATACTACCCAGTACAAATCCTCCACAGAATAAATCTCGTATACATAGCGCAGTTGGCCAATCACTATTGAAACCGCAAACGACATCCCTGGGGACCACACCATCTAGAGGCCAGGAGGGTGGAAGAACACATTCCATCGGGCATCCCAACAAAATGGACTCGGGACAGCTCAAGAAAATAGTCCGTTACTTTGTAACTGCACGGACCTAGCGCTGTCCCTCCTGAACATTCCACATTCCTCCAGTACACCCGACCAGGAATCGAACTCCAGTCTCCCTTTTATCAGCAGACCAGTCTAACACGAAAGTGACGCCTTAGACAATTCAAACATTGAAGCGGGTTGCTCTCTAGCCATTAAATGCACTTTTGAAATAATCAATTGCTTTCGAAATAGTTTATCAACACAAATTCACACCAAACGAGACATGGTGGATCATGATCCGATAGATACAATAATATTCTCGATTAAATACAATTCAAGGGAGAAGAGGCCCATTTATATTCGTCTTTCTTCCACTAAAATTTGCTGCCGCTCGTTAATTTTCAGTATTGTTTTAGTAATTCAAGTTGGTGACCTGGCGGTCTAGGGTTAAGGTGTTGGACTTCTGTGCTGGGTGTCCGGGGTTCAATCCTCGGTCCCGGCACAGATTTATCTGATTACCAAACTCTTCCTTAACCTCTGACAAGACATCTTGTGAATGTATAAACTGTAGGTCTTTCATTTCATCTCACAATCACTCTACCATTACACATTAGCGTAAGTGCGTATAACCCGAACGGGTAGTAAGATGCGATGATAATAATAATAATAATAATAATAATAATAATAAAAAATATAACTTTTAACCCAAGCTGCCCCTCCCTCTCCCTAAGATTCATCATAAAGATATTGCATGTAAAGGGATTTGGTGTAAAATTGTAAGAGAACACTTGAATTGTGATCGCCGCGAGAATCAACCAGGCTACTACACAGCAGCATCCTTCCCCTTCACATTCAACAAACATGATTATTTAATAGTGGTATCCACACAATTACTCCTGTAGATTCTTCACCCGTCCTACCCACTTCAATGTTCCCGTCCGTTCGGTCAATCAGGGCCAGCGCGGTGTGTCATGCCAGATGACGTTAAGAGTTCCAAGCCATAGATGCCTCGAGAACTCGGTAGAACGTAATGGATGCTTCCAGGTTATTCCACTATAAGAATCGTCTGGAATAGCGCCCATTGTTCCATTGATTCCACGCATGGGCTAAGTTCGATTTCCTTTACCAATCTCTACCCTCCTTTGAATTCCCCTCTAGTCATGTCTGGGATCACGTGATGACTTTATAGGACTATAAATTGGCATGCTCCGTCTGTATTGGTACTCATTATACCGTCATCGATTGTTCATGTAAGCTAAGAACTGCCATTAGGCCGGCTTGCTATCTTGTTTTCAAAATTCTCTTTCTACTTAAATTTATTCTTTGATTAACTTTTCAAAATTAACCTTTCGGGTTAAATATCAAATAGTAATCATTTATTTAAATAAAATATTAAATTTAAAATAATATTTCTGAGCTCACTTTAATACATGTTTGTTATAGCTTGCCTTGTTTTTGGGCCACTAGGGGTCATAGTATTTTTTCTAAATATCTACCTTTTATTTAAATGTCTCCATATTGGGTGTAAAAATTAAAAATCATCTTTTTATTTAAATGCTGCCATATTGGGCGTGAATAGAAATGTCTTATGTAATTGTGATACCACCGTAACAGGCGTGGGAATTAGCTACTACTGATGTCAATTGAGATTAGTTTTGCTGACTTATAATCTATTACCGGTTAATATGACTCTGAGGTGGGCATTTTTTGTAACTTTAAATTTCAGAATTTAAATATGGAGGTATATTGTAGGTGATGTATTTAATGCTTCAATCATGGACGTTTAAATTGAGTTCCACACTCTTGCCCGAATTTTGTGATCCATCCCTTTTCACTACACTCTGTAGTTTTATTCTATTGTATGTATTTATTATAATGTCTGTCCTATCAATAAAAGTTAATTTGGAACCCACTTCCTTATTGTTCTACTTTGGGGCCATTTAGGGTTGGGGCTACAATGAGAAAACCATATTTTTGTGTACCTACTGTAACCTCGATACAATTGAGGTTAAATCACTCAAAACCCTGGCCCCAGTTGATTCGTCTCAGCAAGACCATGGCTCTGCGACACTTCACGGCACTGTCTAAAACCTGATTGAATCGAGGCCCGTAGTTCATTCCTCGTCGTGATTATCAAGCCACGCCCAGAAAAAAAGAAGAGCGATATGCATGAGTGTCCCCTGTGCTCTACCGGCTGTTTGGCAAGCCTGTAGTCTGGTTCTTTCCACTAACGTCCAGGGGGACGTCGTACAATCCAGTATATTCTCGAAGGATGCTACCCCTTACCCCTCTCCCCTTCCTGTTAGTCCCGCTCATTGAGAACACGTGATAGAGTCAAGGACTATATAAGGATAGGATTCTGTAATGTTGGCACATATTGCAATACTGGCTTCGTAAGGTGAGAAACGTTGTTATAAATTGATTAATATCTTCGTACTCTAAATTTAATTTCGGCTTAAATTAATGTACCTTTTCAAAATTATCGTTTCAGAATCTCTAGATATGAGATTTATTAATTTTTCTCTTGGAGTTCACGTTATATGGACTTAGTATTTTTGGACTCTTAAGGTCATGGTAAAAGTTTAAACCTTTGCACGGTAAGAGTAAAATCGTATTTTCAACTTTGATCTTATGCTTTCTTTTGGGGACATTTGGTCCCTGTGATTTCACCTAATCCCCGCATATTCGCCTTACGGATGTTTTTCAAACCCTTTTGGTATCGACAGTTTGGTCGGTTGTTAACAGATAGCGTCGTTCGCCAACTCCACTTTTTTAGTATCTCATATAGAGTTTTAATCATCTTGTTATTTGTTGATAGAAATTATTTAATATTGTTGCTAAAATTTAAAGTTTATCGTCTGTTAGTTTGAGAGAGGACCGCAAGACAGCGAGATTCCTCTGTAGTCATTGCGTTGGTAAATGTACCTGATTTACGTTGCGTGTAGTTATAATGTAAATATGTTAAAAAGTAAATAATGTTAGGTAAATTAAGTTCAATAATATGGCCAAGTCATTTAGTTCCTTAAGTAATAAAAATGTGACATATATTTGTAATTGTAACACTCACGTATGGTATGTCTGTACGTGCGGAAATCGCACTTAAATGTAAGTTCATGATCACTGGTATGCAATCAGTTTGATTTTCCTATTGAAAACAAATCTTCAACTCGTCACTTTCTTATTTCTATTTTTCCTTCTTCTTGGGTATGCGTCAACCTTCGGCTGCTGCCCAAGACTCCTCTAGTTCCTACAACCTCCTCTAGAGTATGCACCAGTGGGTGCTTCCCTAACCCTTCTCACCTTTAGGAGGCCGATAATTTGATGAAGACATACTATATCTTATTTCAACGAATTGGGAGCTGCCAATAAGAGCACTTTGATTGGTGTTATATATTTTTAGGAGCATATTCTTAATTAGTTATTCATATCAAAAATGTATGATTTTGTCAGTATATTAAATTATGACTGATTCAAGAAAAATAGCTAGAGATAGTTTGTAAGGTCTATTTAGGATTTGTTGTATCGTGTGTTTTGAGCCGCCATTTTTGTGCGAGAATATTATATGTTAGTTGTCTAATGTGACTGATAAACTAGCGGCATACAAGGTTATTTGTACACTGTGTTCCTCATGTTATAAGAGTTTGCTTTGTCTATGACTATTTAAACCTTTGTATACCTCTTAAATCAGGTCATTTTTTGGAATGTTCATTTTACATACATTTTGAGCTTCGTGCGAACGCTGTCACCTAACACATTTAAGCTGTCTCACTCATCTCATCGAGTTGTATATGTATTGTTATTTAAATAAAAAAAACTCTTGTTACCAGCTTGACTATTATTACTGAGTGATGAGAGGTAGTTACACTACATTAGAAAATAATTAATGATTATATGAAAAATACGTATCATTAAGAGCCCATTTCCAAGAGCGTATTTAGCAGCGCGGCTGTTGGCAGCACTGCTTGATGATACCTTGTTTTAAATGCACCTGTTTCCACGGACGGCAGAAATACGCGCGACTCTTTCAAAACAAAACCACATGTTGTTGTGCCAGGTTAACAATACAGTGGTATTTATTACTATAGAATGTCATCCCAACAATCCTTTGAGAGTTTAGATGTGGAAATATTTATTAGTGAGATAGAGATGTTACCAGCCGTTTGTGATTCAAAGTCATCTGAACACAACAATAAGCAAGACGAAACAAGATCATGGGAATCATTGTGAAGAAAGTTTATTCCAAATTCAAGTATTACGTAAATACCTTAGGGGGTAGGGGAGGTCCGAACAATGCTTACGTATTACAGAGAGAGACAGGAAAGAATGGGGGAGGCTTAATCGCGGAGAAATTAAAAAATACATTATAATGTTTTAAATTTTTTAATGTTAACAGTTTAATTCAATAAATTTAAATTTAATGTACAACAATGTTTATTGTGAATTATTTTGCACCATTAATTTACAAGTCTCTTTAATAACTACCAGCAATTTACATAATGCATAAAAAATCATCTTTATTCCTGTTGAAGGGGTGAGAGAGGGGTCCAAAATGGCCAAAAATTATTGAAATCTTAGAAGGAAACGTGGGCTTATATTGGTAGGGCGAAAGCAGCGCTGCTAAACACGCTCGTGGGAACATGTTGATACCGTTAAACAAATCAGCATTTAAATAGGGTATACAACTCATATGTGTAAGTCAACAATAATTTAAATTGAATTTACTTATATATAAGAAAAATTCGCAAAGAAGATTTGGTAAGAAATCTCTTTCTAATCATTAGCAATTTGATTTTATCATTTAAGATTGTTTTACTTCTTATTTCACACATCTAGCTTCAATTGAATATAATATAGTGAACCATTATAAACAATACTTTATTTTTTAGATATTAACTGTTTATTTGTAGATATTCACTCTATTTTCTTATCTCGGTCGAATCTATGAAGTTCGGGAAGTTCACAAACACAGCAACTAGACCACTTCATGTTTAAAAATCATGTTTAGGTTTTGGGTTGCCAACACTTACAAAAGGTCACTGTTTTGTTATAAATGATGAGTTTTTTAATTACGAGCTATATTTTACTTTTAAAATCACGTAAACTTAAGTCTTCTGACATTATTTCATTACTTTTAATGAATTCTTTTTTTCCTATCCGAAACAATATTTTAAACATTATTAAAAGTGTTTATTCTTCGTTTTGGAATGTTATCGATAATGTGTAGTATAGTGAATACAGAAGTACTTTTTGATACAGGCATCGTATTTACTTGAAAAAGAGAAAATACTTGTCTTTTTGATTATTTCATTATTTTATGATTATTTTATTGAATTTCGACATATTTAACGGAATAAAATATTTATATCCACTACGTGGGTGCATCATTGTAAATAACTTGTTTGCGTTATGATCAATTACATGGTTTGTGTTCGTCGGTCGCCATTTTAAACTATATTTGTTAGAGCTTTTGTGAAAGTGCTGTGAATGATAATTTTTTTTAAGTGTAATAAAACAATAAATAATCTTTGTGCCCGACCTCAAATAAATATAAATAGTCTAATATTGGCCTAAATGACTGTGCTTAACCATCACATTCATACATTACCATATGTTTTCATTACAGTTATCCAAAGTGATCGATGCCAACTGTTGGCGTAAGGATGCATTATGGACTATTTCTAGTAACTTTTTGAGCTGTCCTCCAAGTAAACTCGGGTGGTGAATATATTCTAGTAAGTGTGTTTGGGACTTGTGAGCTAGAGCCGTGGACACGGAAACCAAGTATCGTACGTGTATATATTGATGTATAATAGTTGTACCAATGTTTGTACTCTTTAGTGTAAATATATATACTATATATAATTTGTAAATAGCAAAACACGCAACACAACCAACACTTTCTGAAAGTCGAGAAGTTCACAAAGATCGCGTGACTTGGAACTTTGCGGCGTTCAAACTCAGCCCTTCAATCATAGAAGTTTTATTTCCTGTTAAACAGGACATGGTGATGCAAATAAAGGAGTGTGAGCATGTTTTGGACATTTATCGCTCACCTTTTTATCTCAATAAATCTAGATCTACTGTAACTACAATATATTACAAATGAGTGTTAAGAAACCGTTAGTTAGTTATGTTGTTTGTTGGACGAAGTAATAGGTCAAATGCTCGGAAACATAAATCTTAAACTAGGATGCACTGTATGAATAGTTCAGAGTGGGAATGAAGTAGATCACTGTTATTCAACTGTATCATAAACTAACCTTAATACTAGAAGTATATCTAATTAGATGAAAAACAACAGTTTAGTATATGGTAACTGAACGAGAGACATTATTTTGGCTTTGCGTACCATGGCTTAATCCAAATGTTGCTAAGTTTTTAAGTTTAGAATCGTGTATTTCTGATTGGTGATAGCTCTGACGCCGATAAACTCACCAATTAAATCAAATATATCCAATAAGCTCTATCTCTAAATATACATGTAATTATGTTTTAATATGCAACTCCAAGAAACGGTAGAAGTCTGTGGCTTATAATATTTTTCTGAATTTTGTGGTGTTTGTAGTGTCAGTGTGAGTGAGAGGGCCCGGCCCGGGACAGTGTTTGGTGGTGGTGGTGGGGGGGGGGAGACCTGTCCAGCCACGCTCAGCTGATAACGCCCCAGGCAGTAGGCTTGCCGAAAATAAAACTCCCCGTGAGAAACGATGCATGGTCACCTCCTCGCGGTGTTTCTCGGGTAGTGCTAACAACCATGCCATTAAGATTCAAACAAAAATTCCTCATTTTATCCCAAAAAAAATACTAGCACAGTATCCCGTGCGAAGAACGTTGATTCAGATAGTTATCTAATAAAGACGAGACTATCTATCAGGTTATACGCTATGCTGAGTGGTAGGAAACTTAGTGATAGATGCTTCTTTCTCAGTTTAACATATACCGACCAAAGGGAGGATAAAATCAAATGTAGACCTAGATGTCTGAAAATACTAATGAGTTCATTAATTATAAACATTTTATATAGTTGCATTTTCAGGTTATTTTAACATGATATATTGTGGTATGGCAATTATGTTATAGCATGGTAAGCTAATAATTAAATGGGTGGTGGTCAAAAACTGGTGGTGTAACAGTTCTAGAAACCCCCTACGTTATTTGATAGTATTAAATATAGTTTTCTTTAAATATTATTATTATTGTTTGTCGACAATGATGCTCGTTCACAAGTAGCTAAGCCCAACTTAAAGTTTCCAATATTTTATTTTACCTACCAGAATGTATTATCAAATAGTAAAGCCTAGAACACTTACCTCTTTAGAATTGTCGCAAAGTGAGTTGTTTATTAATTATCATCTGTTTTTGGAACAAATAATATCAAGATTCGACGCTAACGAGGCTACGATTGGTGCGGTCACTTTGTGTAACTAACTAACTGGCAAGCCGGAAGACGGACATCTCGCGTTAACAGGACGAAAACATAAGAGTGAAAGGGAGAACGGAGTTGTTTTGATTACGACAGTCACTTAATTTTTGGGGGGTAAAACCATATTTATTGTAACAGTGTTACAACAAACATTACGATTTGTGGTTACATTACTCACCCTCCGGCCCCTGCTGACACGCCTCGCCGAGCACGTGATCTTCAACAACTCCATAGGACGCACTTCAAAACCCGACTGACCTGAGGCACGGGGTTTGCACTTCACCGATAAAGAAAATTCAGGCACACAGAAAAGGTGGAAAAGAGGAATGGCTGTTCCTCTCACTCCCCGTGGCTGTTCTTGGAAACAACACCCCCCCCCACACACACACACACACACACACAAACATCTGGATCTTTCTGCTCACATATAGACCGTCGTGTTGAAGCTACTAGATTTTTCTAGTCGGACTCTCGTCCACACCTACCCCCCTTGCTTGATCCACTCTCTGTGAGCACGTGGTCAGGCTCGAGTACTATATATGGTTAGAGTTTGCTAGTATAGTTATTCATTACAATACTGGCTTCAGAGAGGTAAGCGACGCTGTTGGAGATAGTTTAGTCTACGCGATCTAAATTTCTTTTTGGCTTAAATTATTAAACTTATTCTAAATTGATATTTCAAAATTCTTGATGTAAAACTTATAAACCTGGATGAAGATGTTATTTTTAATTAAATTTTGTGCGGTTGGAGTAAAACTGCTTGACACTTTGAATTATAAATTATTTAAGGGAAATTAATTTCTCCAAGCATGTATGTAGTAGCCTGTTTTTCCGCTTCACGGATTGTTTTTAGATATCTTTTATACAGGCGGTGTCTGTTATTTTGTTAATAAAGGGCGTCCTTTAATAAATACTTATTTACTTGTAATTTGGGTTTATCAACCACCACTCAGGGATACTTTATTATATCTTTAATTGTTGTTGTTGTTGTTCAAAGATACATTTCTTATTACATTTGGGAGAAGACCGTTAGACGGCGGGATATCTTTATGGCGTTATGACTTTGTTAGAGTTTAAATATATATATATATATATATATATAATTTATATATATATATTTAATGTTGAATTTGACTCGAGGCCACCTGACGGCATCATTTGATATATATTTATTTACCTCTAGGTTAGGTTTATAGGCCACCACTAAGTGACAGGGGAGTCTAGTTCTAATTTTAAACTTTGTCATTTAAATGTACATGTATTGTTAGATTTAAATTGTTGCCACAAGATGGAAGCGTTTGCTAAACGCTTATTTATTTTCATGTCAACTTGTTCGGCCGTCACTAGATGGCAGGAGGCCGGTATGGTTAGGATGCCCTTACTGACGTTTAAACCTTGTTATGGGTGATAAGAAGCCGCCAGTTGGCGTAATTTATTCATATCTACTTTAAGCATTAATACTAAGTGTATAAAGTTCGTTCACGGTAGGAGTTTACCTGGGAAAGGACTTTTTTCCCTACCAGAAATCTATTATATAGTAGGATATTGGTAGAAAAAAGACCTTTCCCAGGTAAACTCCTCCCGTGAATGAACAATACATGTATATTATATATATATATATTTCCTTTTTTAGTAAAATATGTTAGAGTCGCCGTAGAGGGTGAGAATAGTTTAAATCCACTGTAAATATTGTTGATGGTTATATATGTGATTTGTATGGCTGCCGCTAAACGGCTAGAACTTAGCATAGAACACTATTATCTATGACTTTACGTCTCCTTTGACTTTCCATAGAGTATGTATTTCAACTAGTGAGTAAATTCATTGTTACAATTTGTATACCTATGAGATAATTAGGCTCCACCGTGAAATAAGTATTTTGGAGGTCTCCGGGTACCGCGGCTGACAGTGTTACTCTAATGCTATCTTTCTTTCCCACTTTATTCTCGATTTGTACTTGTTATCTTTATGTTCCTTTTTCAATAAGTAATAACTTTCTTGTTACCTCTTTGTCTATTATTTATCACAGGGGGGGGGGAAGTGGTAGCCGTATAGAAATAACCTTTTAACACATTTTAAAAATAAATTTAAAGTAATTATCATAAATTAAAGAAAGAGAAACTCTGTGGGGTTCACAGTTTGTCACTTTGGATTCTAGATATTATTTTATTGATTTACGTCCAGTTTGGATCATTTTAAGGCATTTGTGAGAAATGTTTAGGTATTTTTGAATATAATTTAAGCATTTAAGTTGAATAAGCATATTTTTAAATACTAATGATATTTTATAAATGCATAAATACTCAAGCAGAACATTTTTTTTAAACACACAGTTGCTTGAATGCGAAGATAATGTGAACTTTGTATCCTCTTTCCTAGCCTGGTTGTAAGTTGCTTATTCCTGGTGAGACTATGGGCCAGTTTCATAGTCACGTTTAGTACGCCTCAAGTGCGGCGCTACACTAAGTACATGACGACACCTACCTAAACCAGAATGGAATGGGCCAGTTTCCTATGCGAGAACGGTCCATTCCATTCTGGTTTAGGTAGGTGTGGTCTTGTATTTAGTGTAGCGCCACACTTGAGGCGTACTAAACGTGACTATGAAACTGGCCCTAAAACTATGTTAGAGAGGGTTGCGTTGGGAGGGGATATACTTCTGACACAGGTATTTGTAAATCAAATAAATATATTTTCCAGGATGCAAGATTTTAGTTGTTAAATACGTTTCATAAGATTCTATTTTATAAAAACCTTGTGTTTGATTTAATGCATTCACTACGAGGATTGCTTTACTAATATTATATAAATGTTTTAGTAATGAAATAGGAAGTAATACTAATTGTTTTAAAATGAACAATCAATTATAATTATTAGCTTTTTTTTCATGGAAAATCAAATTTATAATATAGGAACTGTTTCACATATTCTTCAATTATAGCTTAATTCTTGAGTACAAGGCAAAGTTTTAGACGAAAAAAAAGGAAATAGGGAAACATTTCATAAAGAAGCCCTATATTACTTTTAACATCCGGATGAAGATCTCATGGGAGGGGAGGGGAAGAACAGGAAATAAATATTTTAATTTGATCCCCGGAAAGCCCAAAAAATACAGTAGGCCTTGGTATGTGGGTCACAAAGATGGAGCTCATCTACCTGAGGACTGGCTAGGGTTCAGTTGCCACTTACAATATATTGTAATGACGTCCCGACAAACCACGTGATTGGATCTCCACATCAAACGACTTGGAAGTATTGCAACTATAAACAAAGTGACCGGAATTTTATCACTAATTTATAACGTTCCAGTTGATATTTGAAGACACTTCACAAGATGGAGTATGCTTAGCTTGTCGGATGTCTTTACCTATATATGTTACACTAATGGTCACACAAATCTACAAACAGAATAACAGCAGCTGTGATAAAATCATCACAATGGTTGGTAATAGTGGCTTCCTCATGCACAGCATTTGTAAAAAAAGCAACATGAAATGGACAAAATTACTAGACAAATGTATTACTTTATTTATATGTAGTCTCACTCTCATTATCATATTATTATATTAAGGGTGTGTGCCCTGCATTATGTAACAACACTGCAATGTACTCTGCCTTTATAGGCGAGAAAAAAGAAAAGAAATCGCATTGTATATAGTGGTTCCAACCCTCGTGATATTATGTAAAGAAAGAGCAAGTATTGAATGAACAGATCGGAAGGAAGCTAAATATAAACCAGTGGGGCCTGGAAGCGCTAGAGCCAGTCAAGTATGAAATGCTGTGAACAACATCACATGGTTACACTGCTACCACCCCGCCCCCTGACCGAGGGACTTGATATCACACACACATACACAACTCAACACTGGGGCCTGAACCAAACACGTTCCCTCGACCCAATGCACAGCCAACTAACTACATTATACAGCATTATGAGGGAACTTTAAACAAAATTATGTGGTTGGAAAACATGATGAAAACTAATTTATGATGTTCGAAAATAATATGCTTAAGAAAATAATTTAATCCAAAAAGAGATGAGGCTCCTGGAGAGTGGAGGAGGTTACCCCATGATGAGTTGCATGCCCCGTACTCATCCCAAGACCCTATTAGGATAATCAAATCTCGTAGATTACAATGGGCAGTACATGCAGCGCGAATGAGAGATTCTAGAACCTTGTTCAAGATAGTGACTGGCAAACCCGATGGGGAGACCATTGGGAAGACCTAGACGCAAATGGGAGGATAACATTAGAATGGACTTGAAATGATAGGGTGTAATGAGGTGGACTGGATAGAACTAGCTTAAGATAGAAATACAGTGTAATGAGGTGGACTGGATAGAATAGTTCAATATATGGATATGGTGTAATGAGGTGGACTTGATAGAATAGCTCAAGATATGGATAGATTGTAATGAGGGGGACTGGATAGAATAGCTCGAGATATGGATAGGGTGTAATGAGGTGGACTGGATAGAATAGCTCAAGATATGGATAGGGTGTAATGAGGTGGACTGGATAGAATAGCTCAAGATATGGATAGGGTGTAATGAGGTGGACTGGATAGAATAGCTCGAGATATGGATAGATTGTAATGAGGTGGACTGGATAGAATAGCTCAAGATATGGATAGGGTGTAATGAGGTGGACTGGATAGAACTAGCTTAAGATAGAAATACAGTGTAATGAGGTGGACTGGATAGAACTAGTTCAAGATATGGATATGGTGTAATGAGGTGGACTGGATAGAATATCTCAAGATATGGATAAGTTGTAATGAGGTGGATTGGATAGAACCAGCTCAAGAAAGGGATAGTTGGAATACTTTTGTAGGTGTGTCAATAAACTTTCGAGCTACTAATGCCATTTAGAGTAAGTAATTATATTTTTATCCTTGTTTAAATTATTATATATCTAACAAAGAGATGTGGAGAATGGGCACATTCACCGTATTTATTGAAATACTAAGTATAAGTAGTATATCAGCAATAAAAATGTCACGGCGTTGTTTTTGTACTTTCAGAAGCTACAGCAACGATTAGTGCGCGCGGATAGCTATAGTAGTAGTGTTAGAATGGTAACTCCCGGGCCACACGAATGTCTTATTGCTCAGTTAACACTGCGCACGCAAACTGTGAAAAGGGTAGTACAGTGGTCCCCACAGTAGTCTTAACACCGTTTTCCCACTCAGTTACGCAGAAACCATCATGGGAGAAGTGCTTGTATGGTCAATGTTTGCAATTTGTCTCACATAAAAAAGGCAAATTAAACCTATTTAGTGTACGTGAAACTCACGTGAACATTGACAAGCTTAGTCATCAACAAACAATAAAAATTGACTAAGAAAAAATGCAAACAAAAGTTATGAACTCCACGATCACCGACAAGTCTGTACAGGCAACATGACACATTGTGTAGAGAAGATGGAGGGCAGCGTCCACACGTAACGTCTTGAACTGCACAGGCAACACGTTGCCTAAACCTTGCGCGTGCACCGGCCTTAAAGATGATATGTAAATAAGGGGAATTCCAATTTGATTTATCATGTAGAACTGGCATAGTGCTGGAATCCTTTGAGATACTTATATAAGTAATTATTGTTCAGACTGAATACTGAGTGGTTAAAATGTAGTACTAACTGGTTAAAACTTATAATGTGGTGCTAACTGGTTGTAATGTAGTACTGACTACATAATGGATATCAATTATAATGCAGTGGTTCCCAACCTAGGGGGTGTGGAACAATTCGGAAATAACGTTAAAAATCAGTGTCAACCATCAGGATCGACTTCAGACCACTGTCCAACCAGTGGTAGATCAATACAGTACTAACTGGTTATAATGTAGTGGTTAGAATGCATTAATGACTTTGAATGTAGCATTGATTGTAGACGGGCTATAATGTAGTATTGACTGTAATGACTTATAATGTTGTACTAAATACATAAGTCTGTACTAAATACATAAGTCATGCTGTTACCTTGCGGGGTGGACAATAAATTGTGCACTTGGCTCAAAAAACAACAACTTTGTACTTAATACATCCTCACTAACTTTCTCCACACCTCCCTATCCTTGCTTACTCCCTTCACTTCAACAACATCCATACACCGAGTCATACATGCTCTTTTATTATTAATGTTTCTCTTTTTCACACATTCGTCTACCACATTTAGCCATGTCTTCTTATAACTATCTCCAAAACTAAGGTGATCATTTTTACAAGGGCGGATCAGGAAATGATTGTCAGCTTCAACTACTGAGATCATTAGAAAATGATCCGTTCCACATTCAGCTCCATGCACAGCCCCAGTACTCTTTACTAAACCTCTCAGTCTCTCATCATACACCACAAAATCAATCATCATTCTTGAATCACCCCTTTTCCATGTATACAAGTGAATTTCTTTGTGCTTAAACATTATGTTCGACACAGCTAAATCTCTTTATAAACACAGACTCACTAAATCATTACCATTCTAGTTTACTCTGTCATCACCATACCTTCCTAACACTTTCTTTGAGATCTCTCTTTGGGTCATATCTCCTAACAAGATAATTCTCATCCTTCAACTTTACTCTAATGAGAAAATAAGTATTTTAGAGGTAATCTACCTACATTGGTGTGGAAGGAGAGTGAGAAAAAAATTAGGAAAATCACCCTCAGTAGACCTGAAAGAGTTATTTTCTCTTATCGTATCAAATTTATATTTAAACTCGGGCCAAAACCACGAATCTATTAGAGGAAAGTTAGTTGGTGGGGAAATCTATCAGCACATAGATTCCAACAGCTGGTGGTGTATGGTAGTTGCTGGTAGTGTCTGATAATGGCTGGTAGCGAACCACTGCACTTCATTACATGTCTATCTGGATGAGTGATTAGAAAGTCGTGTGCTGATAAAATTATCAGTCTGTTCACAAAGCGCACGTTAAATATCTCAAATTAATGAAACATTGAAAATAGACTCGTCAAGTGTATCTGGCAGCTCTAGGACTGAGAGGAACAGCCAGGAATAAGAACAGCCAGGAGTGAGAGGAACAGCCAGGACTGAGAGGAACAGTTAGGACTGAGAAGAACAGTCAGGAATGAGAGGAACAGCCAGGAATGAGAGGAACAGCCAGGACTGAGAGGAACAGCCAGGACTGAGAGGAACAGCCAGGACTGAGAGGAACAGCCAGGAGTGAGAGGAACAGCCAGGACTGAGAAGAACAGCCAGGAATGAGAGGAACAGCCAGGAATGAGAGTAACAGACAGGAATGAGAGGAACAGCCAGGAATGAGAGGAACAGCCAGGACTGAGAGGAACAGCCAGGACTGAGAGGAACAGCCAGGAATGAGAGGAACAGCCATGACTGAGAGGAACAGCCAGGACTGAGAGGAACAGCTAGGACTGAGAAGAACAGCCTGGACTAAGAGGAACAGCTAGGACTGAGAGGAACAGTTAGGACTGAGAAGAACAGCCAGGACTGAGAGGAACAGCCAGGAATGAGAGGAACAGCCAGGACTGAGAGGAACAGCCAGAACTGAGAGGAACAGCCAGGACTGAAAGGAACAGCCAGAAATGAGAGGAACAGCCAGGAATGAGAGGAACAGCCAGGAATGAGAGGAACAGCCTGGACTGAGAGGAACAGCCAGGAATGAGAGGAACAGCCAGGAATGAGAGGAACAGCTAGGACTGAGAAGAACAGCCTGGACTGAGAGGAACAGCTAGGACTGAGAAGAACAGCCAGGAATGAGAGGAACAGCCAGGAATGAGAGGAACAGCCTGGACTAAGAGGAACAGCCAGGAATGAGAGGAACAGCCAGGAATGAGAGGAACAGCTAGGACTGAGAAGAACAGCCTGGACTAAGAGGAACAGCTAGGACTGAGAAGAACACCGCCACTTATCTTACACCAGCCAATAAGATATATTGTATAATTGTTTTAGTGTGCTGCCCTAGGTTTAGTGTATTGGTGTGTCCCGTGATTTTATTGCGAGTTAAATCCAGCCTCCTCTAAACAACAGTTGTATTTAGAGTAGAGGCTTGTGGAGAGATTCCAGTCGATCGTTGAGGGAAGCATCCCTAGCTCACTTGCCAGCCAATATACAATCACCAAAATATCAAACAATTTAACACCGTGTTTATTTGGGGCACTTTCTAAATACATTCGACATTCTAATGAAATCAACATTTTACACCAGAGGTAACGTTGGTGGAAATATTTGTTATTAGCAATGTTTTAATCAATATTTAGAAAAAGCTCCATAAAACGTTATTAACTTTTGTTATAAACACCTATTAACATGGTAAAAGTAACTAAAAATTTTACATCATGTCCTCTGAGAAGGATGTTGTGTTTTATCTAGTCTACACCATGTCCTCTGAGAAGGATGTTGTTTTATCTAGTCTACACCATGTCCTCTGAGAAGGATGTTGTTTTATCTAGTCTACACCATGTCCTCTGAGAAGGATGTTGTTTTATCTAGTCTACACCATGTCCTCTGAGAAGGATGTTGTTTTATCTAGTCTACACCATGTCCTCTGAGAAGTATGTTGTTTTATCTAGTCTACACCATGTCCTCTGAGAAGGATGTTGTTTTATCTAGTCTACACCATGTCCTCTGAGAAG
>CABEEJ010000209.1:293511-323015 GCA_901482245.1 Timema douglasi
CTCGCCACACATTAAGCGGTTGGTACCTTTCGGGAAATCTGGTCAGGCTAACTTCACGAGATCACTGCTGGGCAACTTAAGTTAAAAGTCCTCTTCAAGGCGAGTCCTAAAGGTAGGCGCCTAACCTCCTCCAAGGTCTCAAACGAGTTGACATAGGTAAACATAAATGTATTTGCCCTTTGAGTTAAAATCTCCAGAAGTTGTCCAGGGGCCCCACGAGGAGGCACTCTTCCAGGATTACTGGGCGAGAAACATCCCTCAGGCAGAGAGGGGAAGCCTCTTGTCCCGTCCGGGTTTGGGTTGTCACCAAGAGTGCGAGCACACCTCTAACCCTATGAACTTCCAACCCCAACCCCGCACCACCCCCGTTGCATACGGAGTCTTTAGGGTCCTTGGAGGTATCCTCGAGCTATAAAATTGATGAATTCACACTCCACACGCACTTCCTATCTAAGAGCCAGTTTCATAGTCAAATTTAGTACTCCTCAAGTGCGGCGTTATACTAAGTACATGATGACACCTTCCTAAACTCGAATGGAATGGGCCGTTCTCGCATAGGAAACTGGCCCATTCCATTCTGGTTTAGGTAGGTGTCGTCATGTACTTAGTGTAGCGCCGCACTTGAGGCGTACTAAATTTGACTATGAAACTGGCCCTAAGACTGCATCAGCCAATTCAAATGGGAACGAGCCTTGTTTCATCCTTGGGACCGCAGTAATACTACCTATATTCCATTCACGGTAGGAATTACTCTGAAAGGTCTTTTTTCCTACCTATATCCTACCATATAAGATATTTCTGGTAGGGAAAAAGGCCTTTCAGAAAACAATTCCTAAGCTGAACAGACTTTATCAATGATTTTAGAAATTCTGTCAAACGTCATCTATCAGACCAAATGAAAATAAATAGCCTGCGGTGTTTATAATCATCAACATTTTATTGTTTGTGTCAACTACTTTCCCTTTGTTTTACCAAAATTATAATATATCCAGAAACAATTTGCTTCGTTTGGCGATAATAAATGGTAGGCGTCGATTCAATAGTAAACTTTTCGAAATTACCAACTTCTTAATACAATAAAAATAGTCCTGCTTTAGCATCCCGTATAATATAAAATGGCAGGCAACATAAAGTTCTGAACTCTAGAAGACGTAAAACAAATAATAAAACAGTCGCCAGTCAAACACCGCACTGAGGACGTGTCGACAATATTAATTATTATCATTAGCACCGTGTCTTACTACCCGTTCGGGTTATACGCAGACAATATTAATACTTCCGTCCTTGGACTCAAGGGCGTGTAAGGGGTACATCGGCCTCCTTGGTGACCATCTGGACGGATCTACAATTGGTCACGTGACTACCGATGCAACCGGCAAGGGTACAAATCAAGGCAACAGCACATTAATAGATAATTCGGATACAGCCATGGTATCCTCCAGTCTAATCTATGTACTACACACCCCTTAAGATGAAACCCGAATCTCTTGAGACCGAGTGATGTTAGTTCCTCTAGGCCAGAAATCCCCAAATCTATGCCCACGCCCACCAAGCCTTTTGCGCCTGCCCGCCACTTTTTGAGCACAGCTGAAATGTTCTTGACTAATAATTTTAATCTGATCACTTTTTCGACAAAAATCAAGTTTTTGCTTATCTCCAGGTGGTGTTCTCAAGAAGTTGTTGATTGGTTTCCAATCCCTACCTCTCATTCCTCTTTTACAAAGTGTACTTTATTACTCGGAACTATCATTATACTCACTAATACTTCATATTCCTTTTGTAAATATCTTGACATGGGTCTACCCAGCTTTGTTGCCTGAATAAACACAGAATAAATGTATATTTTAAAATGTACCCAAGCACCAGAATGGTGGTGAGTAGCTACATTATTTCCTTGTGTCTATATTTTGGTCTTGTTAAAACCGTAAATAAAGCAGTATTTTTTTTATTGACATTGACTTTTGGTTTGGTAAAAATTGTTTCAATTGTTTCAATTGTTTAAATTTGCATTATTTTATCTTCGAATTAAAAGATTTTTTAAATTTTAAGGTCACAATTTTTTTTAAATAATTTGTATTTGTGTGTGTGTTATTTGCATTATGAATTATGTTCGGCTATAAATTTTCCTTGAAAAAGTGATTGGTGCCCGTCGCAATTCTGTTAGTTTTGAATGTGCTCTAAGGTACAAAAAGGTTGGGGACCTCTGCTCTAGGCTAAGTGCGCCAGTACTGGTGGCGCGACTCGTGGTGACTTCGTAAGTTCTTGCAGGGAGAATCCAAGCGGCATCATGTTCACGGAGGTCAAATACTTGAATATCCTAAAACATAACTTACCGTTTCTCGTAAACTACTTGGACAATCACAGTAATTTTTTCGGGATTTGTTATAAGAACCTTAAAAGACATGAGGGTATTATTAAAATTCCCATATTCCAATTGGTTTGCTTTGAAAAAAGTGTTTTCTAATGAAAGAAACATAATTAGGTTTTTGCTGCAGACATATTTTCACTCTGTGTAGACCCTAAGAGTTTTTTTCTTAATTGAGATAGATGGGTAGTATAGGTGTACGAAATGATCTAATTACGAGCTCTTCACGTGCTCCAGGTTTTCAATAAACTGAAGATTTTCAGACAGACCGATCCGTCATTTTGTTCCTACATTTAATTTTCCTGATCTACTTACTAACTTTACTATTACTAACTTTACAATAATAATATGTTAGGTACTTTAAATCACTCTTGGTTGTGCACTCTATTTATAATATATTCTACCTTTCTTGTAAAATAGTGAATATTATTAATATTTAGCACGGCGTCTTACTACTCGTTCGGGTTATATGCTTTAAGTACTAATTACACTAATGGATGAATTGGGAAGGTTGAATTAGAGGAATTTAACCCGCATTCGCGTAGAGGGAGAGTGGAAAACTATTTAGGAACCCCCCCCCCCCCAGTTCACCCGACCGAGATTCGAACCTCGATCTCCCCGTCCTCGGCAGTCGGGCTCAACACGACTAGCGCGTTAGCCAACTACGCCACCGAGGCGGGTTTTAAATTTATAATTGCTGTTCACTTTGTCTGACAATAATTCAGCTCAGTCATTAATAAGTCTACTTTATGTGTGGTCCCGGGTTCGATTCCCGACATGCTATATATTAATCTTTGGTGAATTGTCAGCCAAGGAACTGGATGTTGAGAATTTATTTTCCAACGAAACTAGTTTAATCATAGAGTTCCACGTTAAATTAAGGTAGAACACCCGCATTTATCAGTGAAAATATATTATATCATGTAATATAAATAAATTATGTTAATATTAGAACTTCTGTAAAATATTTAGTAATACTAATATAATAATATTAAAAATGTATTTATAGCCTACCTAATTTTGACACATTATAAGCTATTGGCCTTACAAAACCATTTATAATTTCTTATTGCACTCGCCATCGTTTTCAAAAATTAAGATAGTATTTAATTGTTTATTACTTACGTGTAATACCCCTTCATATGGTTGTAGACTTATACCGGTGTCTGCCTTATGACGAAATATTTAACAATCTTTTCCGAATCTCGTGCTATTTCCTCCCCCCCCCCTTATTACATGATCGGGTGCTACTAATGCTTTTCCCTTTGCCGATGGGCCATTCTTGAAAGGGATGTAGTGCGTTATAATAGACAAACCTTCTCTATTATTAGTTACATTATTAATTCACTATTATAATGTCCAGTTTCATTCAAGCACAATCGTCAATCGGTGAACGAACGGAATGACCGACCGGTATTTCTGACAATCTTCAATTTATCGAAAACCTGGCGCACTTGAAGAGCTAGTGACTAAACACACCAAACTGTGAAAAGTATTAGTGTTAGAGGAATGAGTCTTATATCAGTTCATGATGATCATTTCGTATACTTAGGGCCGGTTTCATAGTCAAATTTAGTACGCCTCAAGTGCGGCGCTACACTAAATACAAGACCACACCTACCTAAACCAGAATGGAATGGGCCAGTTTCCTATGCGAGAACGGACCATTCCATTCGAGTTAAGGTAGGTGATGTCTTGTACTTAGTGTAGCGCCGCACTTGAGGCGTACTAAATTTGACTATGAAACTGGCCCTTATACTATCTATCTATTTCAATTAGGAAAAAACTTTTACACAGAGTGAAAATATGCCTGCAGTAAAAACCTCATTATAGTTCTTTCATTAGAAAACATTTTTTTCAAAGTAAACCAATTTTAATATGGTAATTTTAATAATATCCTCACGTCTTTTAAAGTTCTTATAACAAATTCCTGAAAAACGACTGCGATTGTCCGAGTAGTTTAAGAGAAACGGCGAGTTATGTTTTAGGATTTCCGAGTATTTGATGGCGATAAACATGATGCCGCTTGGTTTAACCCTGCAAGAAGTTAAATATTTGGCCGTCTCACGCGCTCGTGTCGTGAATTCTAATACAGTCTGTACTTCGCGAGCTTAGTTCTCAACCTAACCTGTATTCAATGGAAACGGTTGTTAACTTAATACCGTAGATAAGATGTGACCTTCAAAACACACCTGCGACCTAATGCTTCCCATTGTGCTAACAGTCACAGCTCAAAGAGTTGTAGCGTGGTAAGACAGAGTACAGTCTGATTGAGAGGATATTTATGTACTCAAATTATAACCAGGATTAACATAGAATATCAAACATACGTAGTTTAAGAGGCTTCTAGGACCACCTGGAACATCGTTAGTATACCCTGATTTTGGTTGGAAGAACAGTAGAGAAAATCAAAACATATTTCTTTGCGGTCAACATTGATAATATTTTCTTATATTATTTGTGTTATTTGATAGGTATTGATAAATATCTATCAAAATTGATATCTGCAGATGACATGACTTTATGAATGAATATATTAACATTGTTTTAGTAACTTTAGTAACTAACTTCTGTTCTTCCTACCAAAATCATACTATATTTAATCCTATCACACGTCTGTGAAATCTTTTTTGAAGTGACGTCAAACAGCACAGGAAATTTGATGCAAAATACTTAGTGGAATCGCAATAGGTTTAAAAATGCATAAAACATGATCATAATAATTGTATTAGTTTCACGTAACACGCATGATTTGTACAAAAGTAACAACGACAAATCATATCATCTGACGTATGAATATATATGACGGTAGCTTTAAAAAATAAAGAACGTGAAACGTTAAACTTGAAAGAGTGGGGTGAAATTAGAAAACTGTTTTTATGAAGTATAGAGAGAAATACTATAACGTCACTTATACGGGACTGAGGGAAATACTATAACGTCATTTATACGGGACTGAGGGAGATACTATAACGGCATTTATACAAGCCTGAGGGAGATACTATAACGTCACTTATACGGGACTGTGGGAGATACTATAACGTCACTTATAGAGGACTGAGGGAGGTACTATAACGTCAGTTGTACAAGACTAAGGGATATACTATAACGTCACTTACACGGGACTAGGGGAGATATAACGTCATTTATACGGTACTAGGGGAGATATTATAACGTCATTTATACGGGACTGAGGGAGATACTATAACGTGACTTATGCAAGCCTGAGGGAGATACTATAACGTCACTTATGCGGGATTGTGGGAGATACTATAACGTCATTTATACGGGACTGAGAGAGATACTATAACGGCATTTATACAAGCCTGAGGGAGATACTATAACGTCACTTATACGGGACTGTGGGAGATACTATAACGTCATTTATACGGGACTGAGGGAGATACTATAACGGCATTTATACAAGCCTGAGGGAGATACTATAACGTCACTTATACGGGACTGTGGGAGATACTATAACGTCACTTATAGAGGACTGAGGGAGGTACTATAACGTCAGTTGTACAAGACTAAGGGATATACTATAACGTCACTTACACGGGACTAGGGGAGATATAACGTCATTTATACGGTACTAGGGGAGATATTATAACGTCATTTATACGGGACTGAGGGAGATACTATAACGTGACTTATGCAAGCCTGAGGGAGATACTATAACGTCACTTATGCGGGATTGTGGGAGATACTATAACGTCATTTATACGGGACTGAGAGAGATACTATAACGGCATTTATACAAGCCTGAGGGAGATACTATAACGTCACTTATACGGGACTGTAGGAGATACTATAACGTCATTTATACGGGACTGAGGGAGATACTATAACGGCATTTATACAAGCCTGAGGGAGATACTATAACGTCACTTATACGGGACTGTAGAAAATACAATAAAGTCACTTATACGAGACTGAGGGAGATACTATAACATCAGTTATACAAGACTGATGGAGATACTATAACGTCACTTATACAGGACTAAGGGTGATACTATAACGTCACTTATGCAAGCCTGATGGAAATACTATGACGTCAGTTATACAAGATTGAGGGAGATACTATAACGTCATTTATACTAGACTGAGGGAGATACTATAACGGCATTTATACAAGACTGCGGGTGATACTATAACGTCACTTATACGGGACTAGGGGAGATGATATAACGTCACTTATACAAGAATGAGGGAGATACTATAACGTCACTTATGCAAGAATGAGGTAGATAATATAACGTCACTTATGCAAGCCTGAGGGAGATACTATAACGTCACTTATACGGGACTGTGGGAGATACTATAACGTCACTTATACGGGACTGTGGAAAAAACAATAAAGTCATTTATACGGGACTAAGGGAGATACTTTAACATCAGTTACACAAGACTGAAAGAGATACTATAACGTCACTTATACCGGACTAAGGGTGATACTATAACGTCACTTATACGGGACTAAGGGTGATACTATAACGTCACTTATGCAAGCCTGATGGAAATACTATAACGTCAGTTATACAAGATTGAGGGAGATACTATAACGTCATTTATACAAGACTGAGGGAGATACTATAACGGCATTTATACAAGACTGCGGGTGATACTATAACGTCACTTATACGGGACTAGGGGAGATATTATAACGTCACTTATACAAGAATGAGGGAGATACTATAACATCAGTTATACAAGAATGAGGGAGATACTATAACGTCAGTTATACAAGAATGAGGGAGATACTATAACGTCACTTATACAAGACTGAGGGAGATACTATAACGTCACTTATACAGGACTAAGGGTGATACTATAACGTCACTTATGCAAGCCTGATGGAAATACTATAACGTCAGTTATACAAGATTGAGGGAGATACTATAACGTCATTTATACAAGACTGCGGGAGATACTATAACGTCACTTATACGAGACTAGGGGTGATACTATAACGTCACTTATACGGGACTAAGGGTGATACTATAACGTCACTTATGCAAGCCTGATGGAAATACTATAACGTCAGTTATACAAGATTGAGGGAGATACTATAACGTCATTTATACAAGACTGAGGGAGATACTATAACGGCATTTATACAAGACTGCGGGTGATACTATAACGTCACTTATACGGGACTAGGGGAGATATTATAACGTCACTTATACAAGAATGAGGGAGATACTATAACATCAGTTATACAAGAATGAGGGAGATACTATAACGTCAGTTATACAAGAATGAGGGAGATACTATAACATCAGTTATACAAGAATGAGGGAGATACTATAACGTCACTTATACAAGAATGAGGGAGATAATATAACGTCACTTATGCAAGCCTGAGGGAGATACTATAACGTCACTTATACGGGACTGTGGGAGATACTATAACGTCACTTATACGGGACTGTGGAAAAAACAATAAAGTCATTTATACGGGACTAAGGGAGATACTTTAACATCAGTTACACAAGACTGAAAGAGATACTATAACGTCACTTATACCGGACTAAGGGTGATACTATAACGTCACTTATACGGGACTAAGGGTGATACTATAACGTCACTTATGCAAGCCTGATGGAAATACTATAACGTCAGTTATACAAGATTGAGGGAGATACTATAACGTCATTTATACAAGACTGAGGGAGATACTATAACGGCATTTATACAAGACTGCGGGTGATACTATAACGTCACTTATACGGGACTAGGGGAGATGATATAACGTCACTTATACAAGAATGAGGGAGATACTATAACGTCACTTATGCAAGCCTGAGGGAGATACTATAACGTGACTTATACGGGACTGTGGGAGATACTATAACGTGACTTATACGGGACTAGGGGAGATGATATAACGTCACTTATACAAGAATGAGGGAGATACTATAACGTCACTTATACAGGACTGAGGAAGATACTATAACGTCACTTATAGAGGAATTAGGGGGATACTATATCACTTTCTCTCAATTTCATCTTACTCATCCCAAACATATTACCTAAGAATGCATGCATATAACCTTGGCAACTATCAGTTAGACGCGGTGACAATAGTAGGCTAATGGTAATAACATATATGGCTGTTTTGGGGACTCAAAGCTCGATGTTTAGTATTATTAAGATCATTCAATAAAGTATATGTCCTACTAGTATGTTGGTAGTCCATAGTATGTTGGCAGGGACTGCAACAATACATCAACCCGTTCTAGTGTCAAACATCAGGTAAAGAAGCTATGCCGGGGTGTGGCCTTATCTGAGCTTCTGCCTCAGCCACGAATATTATGTCCCGCTACCAAGTTTGTTTAGAGCACCAGTTCAGTGTTGGTTGGCTCTACAATCCGTACGGTCAAATTAAGACATTGCATTAAAGATACATTTAAAATATATCAGTTTCAATTATAATTTCAGACCATATAATACATTAACGAGCAGTTCCGTTTAGGAAAAAATAAATTAATTCCAAATAACAACTTTGCGTCCTACAAGATGAGATAAAATCACATTATCAGGGTATAGAAAGAACAGCTTTTATATATCATTAAAATTTATGTAATTTTACCACTTAGACTGCTTATAAATTAAAACACATTCTTAAAATCCTAAATGTCAAATGACAATAATACCTACACTAGTTAATCATAGCATCTACAAATCCAATTATTTTGACAATACATTAAATACCTCAAAATACTTCAAAAGGGATTTTATGTCAAAATTAAATATTTGCCCTTCCTATTGTGAGGTTTTTTTGCAGGTAGGCCTATAGTAATTATTCTCCTACCATTCCCACAAAATGATTATTTCTGGAAATACTCAAACATGACTAACTAAAGTTTAATAACTAGCCGTTGCCCTTAGCTATACTTAAATACTGTATAACTATCCGATATGAAGGAAGCATTTTAGATTATGATGCACTAAAGGTTTTCTAAAATAAAATTTACTTTTACTTTCAAGTTTAAAACGTGAAGTGTTGTATATTTTCCGCACTATAGTCGCATCAATCTCTGGATGTTTGTTCACAAATTCCAAATGTACAGAAATGATTGATATCGTCTCAACTGTGAAAGGAAACGAACGTTGCAGTTTGTTAAAACATGTCTTCGTAACACGAACGAGCCGGTTTGCCGGCCAGGGGTCAACGAACGAAACACAAACCTGATGCTCACAGAAACAAATCTTCAAGTTCACACACAACCTGCACTCCATTTCAAAACGACACTGGATAGATTTTCATGGCCAACAATTAGAAAGATTAGAAATATCAACATCGACGGTTTATTTTGTTAATAGTTCATATTTTATGAACAAAAAAACGTAGGCCTAGTCATTGATCTGTATTTCCTAAGAACACAATTGTGTAACCCAAACATTTAGCCGATTGACGTACACAAATCAAATTTGGCGGGTATTTTTATGGGTTTTTTTCACTACCTATGTGTTATATAAATATATATATATAAACTAAAATGGGGTCCTTTTTAAAAGAATAATGAATAAAGCTTACCTCCTCTATAACATCCCGTGGAAGATGTTTTATTTGAAGTTGGCGTCCATAATGAAACTTGTGCTTCAGTTCGTTAACCTTTTTCTTAACTATCTCTTCAGGGTCATCTTCCCAAAACCCTCCAGTTGATGCTGTCGCAAGTACATCTGCACTCCAAAATTTATCTGGGGTTGTTTTCAATAAATTGGCGTTAAAATACCCTAAATTTGAAGAAGTACCAAATGTATCTGTAGATCCTGCGGCCATTATTTGTGATCACTAAAAATACAATGTTCACGACGACACGGTTTCAGTCAAAGTTTGAGAGTAGAGAGAGACATTTGCAACCAAGTGAGGCAAGACTACGAAGTGAACACTCCACCGAACGGTTGCTTGGTAATAGACGGCTAGACGCGGCGCGGGAAAAGACAACGTGAGACCGGTAGAAAAACATCTGAGACACGAGGCCGGCACGGATGGAGCCGAACGTTCACGAAGATGGAAGAACACATCCTGATAGCCCCCGCTCCCCTTCGAAATATGCTATTTAAAAACCACCTTTAGAATGATTTTACATTTGAGACTACCCGCGGATAATGTTTCGGGCAAGTGTTCGATTTGTATGTCCATCCATTTACCTCTTTTATCATTTTTCGTCAGCGGCAATCTTAAATCCAGTTTCAGATTAAAATCTATAAATTACAGTACATATTCTTCTGGATACTTATCATCTCTTTCTAACCCATTAGTTTCTCCGTTAGCGCTGTCCTTTTTCTACTTAGCGGTAGCTTAAAAATGAGCATCTTTATTTCTATTAAATTTGCATGCTATATTATATAACATTCACTGATGCCTCTAGTGAAAGCTATATAAATTAACAAAGAAAATTAAAACCACTTGTTTTTCAATATTTTTTTTATGAAATACTCCCAATAAAAAGGATAATTATTTAGGGTTTGCTTTATCATGTGATTTTCTCAAAGTTCCAGGCAAATACCGGTGCAACGTTCCTGATCCTTGAGACATTATAATTGTATTGCTTCTGATAGCCTAAACACAGGCCTAGAACTAGGTGTAAATATAAATATGGCCGTGTTGAGTTTAGCACCAATGAATACCCTAATGATAACAGTCAGATGTGAACTAATGTCCTCTTGGAAAACAACACACAGCTGTTTGAAACGTACCTTAAAAAACTGTTTACCAGTCGTGAGATACTATTGTTGTCTTTCGGTCATTATTTTGGTGTTTGGGGATTTAATAGTAAATGTTATCAAATGTAGAACTGAGGTTATAAACCACTTATTATATTATAATCAAGCTAATGAGGTATATGGATGCGTAAGCAGTTGTTTAAGAAAGTGCACACACATTCACATGGTTAGAGGGTGGTATTTTTTTCAAACTGACTTGTATAAACCATCTTCCATTGTCCTCCGCCCAATTGACACTCTTTGGAACCTATTCAACCAGTGTAGATTTCCAAACAAGTTCACTGCATCTTACAATTTATAAAAAACTGGACTCTCTCTTTCAGCAGGAAATACATACTGTATGAAAGAGAAACGCTTATTCATAAAAGAGGCAAAAACCAACAGAATAGCCAATTATAGGCAATAAGCTCGTAAAAACATGAAATATGTATACATATCAGCTGCCTATGTTTTAAGATCAAGACCCGCCTCGGTGGCGTAGTTGGCTAATGCGCTAGTCGTGTTGAGCTCGACCATCGAGGACGGGGAGATCGAGGTTTGAATCTCGGTCGGGTGGACTGGGGGGGGGGGTTCCTAAATGGTTTTCCACTCTCCCTCCACGCAAATGCGGGTTCATTTCCTCTAATTCAACCTTCCCAATTCCTAATCCATTAGCGTAATTAGTACTTAAAGCGTATAACCCGAACGAGTAGTAAGACGCGGTGCTAAATAATAATAATTTAAGATCAAGGAAAAGAAAAGGCAAAATCTGGTCCCTAATTATAACATAACACACAATGGTGATTCTCATCTAGACGCAAGAGTGATATCACAAGTTATAAGAACAAGACTCAAGACTCCTCGCACTAAAATGAGTTGGGTCCCCCTCCAATTAAGTACCCATCCGACCGGAGTTTGAATCTGAGTCCTCAACAAACCCAACACCATGATCCACCTTCCATCAACTCACAAACACAAGTCGTCCTCTTCAGCTGGCTCAGAACCAACTGTGTTCCATGGTCATTTCTCTCTGAACACTCGACAAGACATTCCACTAAGAGGCCAACAATCGACTCCCACTAAGGCAAAAATCCTGTAGCACTATCTTAAAAGACCAAGTACTCAAGGAAATGCCACGAGCATGGCACAGAAAAAAGGTCGCTTGTAAGAGGTGAGAAAGTAACAAACTCAGCTCAACCCCTTTCTTGTTGAAAAAATAAAGTGCTAATTAAAGACAAATAATCAGTAAACTTACATGATTTTATAAAAGTGTGGTAATTTATTAAAAAGTTATATATATATTTACTCCTTCCACTGCTGGTATGTTGACTGCCACCTCGACATTCCGGATTCTATCCTCGAACGTCTGGGAGAGTTCCTGGATCGCCTGCAGGAGTTGCCGATTGTTAGGCTCCTCCATTGTGTCGTCTGCGTCCCATCGAAAGATGACTGTCTTTACCGGGCTGACGGCTGGGCTACGTGTTCGAAGCTTGGAAGGTGTTATGGCTGACTCGTTCTGGAAAGCTAACTCTGGGTTGACCGGTGGCGTCCGTGGCCTGTCCGGGCTGTCTCGTTGGGATCCTGGGGATGTTCCAGAAGATGGGCTGCCTGGGATGGACGTCGTTTTTCCAGAGCGTAGATCCAGGATTGACTTTTGTTCCGCCGCGATTTCCTTCAGTGTAGTCTCGCTGACGTTTTCTTATATGATTCTTGTTAAGTTATCTCTTATATAGCTTCGCTCGACGAGCGTCTGCTATTTATTAGTATCTGGTCTGTGCTGGTGAGGCAACGCATTAGAATAGATAATATATTTTTATTATTTTTATTATTATATATTTATAAGTGTGGTAATTTATTAAAAAGTTATATAATTATATATAAGTGTGGTAATTTATTAAAAAGTTATATATACATATAACTTTTTAATAAATTATATATATATATATATATATGTGTGTGTGGTAATTTATTAAAACATTATATATATATAACTTTTAATAAATTACCACACTTATAAATATATAATAATAAAAATAATAAAAATATATTATCTATTCTAATGCGTTGCCTCACCAGCACAGACCAGATACTAATAAATAGGGTTGTATATTTAATTTATTTTATAGTATAGTGTAAACTAGGATTATATTGTGTATTATGTTACTGCCTTACTTATGAGCATCATCATTTGTCATCACCATTTATATTTAGTTTAAATTTTGCCCGGCTATGTATTAGGGTAGGGTATTTGAATAATGGTTGAATTGAGTTTAATAATAATGTTGTTGTATCAGTGTTAATTAGATCTCTACACATACTGGACATATTTATCCTCCTTTTATAAGTTCACTCTAGCTCTACTTAGAGGTCCCGATGAGACTGAGCTAATAGTTGATGTTGGAAGATCTTGACCCCTTCCCTTTCTCTCTAGAGCCACGCCATTAATGTTTCCAGGTTTAGCCGAAAGGTAGAGTGGCGGCAGTTTTGGGAGGTAATCAAGGGGACTGTTTCTTTCAGAGTACAGCATATGCAGAAAATATTCGCAAACATAATGAAATGGTGGATGGTAAACGACAGGTTCTTTCTAGAGTGAGTAACATTTTAAAATTGTGTGCTAACTGTAATCCTCCTATTCGTGGTTATAACGAAAAGGAAGACTATAGTAATAAAGGTGTGTTTTTGGAGTTGATAGATTATACTAGAAAAATCGATGCTGTTTTTAATAGTTGTATGAAAGACGCCTATATTTTTAAAGTGACCTCAAAGACGATACAAAATGAGCTTTTGCATTGCAAACTTTTTGTGTGCCAAGAACATATTATCAAAGAGATTAAGAAATTCTTATTTTTATCGCCCATGGAGGACGATGCAACTGACGTATATGTGGAAACGCAAACAGTCTTGGTTTTCCATAAGAATTAAATGGTTACATTCACAAACACTTTTGGGGCTTTTTGAACCCAAAAAAGTAAGATGCATGCTGATTAATTGTCCCAATTTATTTTGCAGCATGTTAATCAAATTTTAGAAAGTAATTTAAATAAACTGATCACGCAACCATGTGAAGATACCACTGTTATGCGCGGGCATGAGGAAGGTGTAAATGTTAAAATAAAAGATAAATACAAAAATGCCTATTATGTTTATTGTTATACCCAACAATTAGGTAAATTGCTCGAACAAGCTGCTTCTAATATAAAAAGTGTGAGAATATTTTTTGTCAATTTTAATGGGATTACCGCCTCTTTCTCCAATTTTCCAGAAAGAAGAGCGGCTTTAGAGCATGTATGTAACAAAAAAAATACCTTGATCCTCACAAACTAGACGGGGTTTTCAATCCAGGATAATACAAACCATCTTCACTTACAAAGATAACATTCTGGAATGTTTCTAAAATATACTGGCAGGTGTCCTGAAAATTAGCTCAGGAACTGTAGCACTGGCTGCTGGTTTTGTTAACTGGCTTGAAAATAGCACTTTCTTGTTTAGGCTAAAGCTTTACTTAAAAATAATGCCTCACATTGATATATTATTTAATCAATTAAAAGTTCTGTAAACAGATTCAGTGAGAATTCATGCTGCTATAGACAACTTTGAAAAAGTAACTAACAAAATTAGAAATAAGCTACCCCCCCTGTGAACGGTGGACAAGAGGAAAAAAGTGAGGTGCTCGCAGTAGGACCTTCAGCTAGAAAAAGGTGTAGACCGAATGATGAGAATTTAAATTTATTGGCAAAGGAAGTTTATGATACAGTTATATTTTAAATAAAATATTGCTTTGTATTCAAATGTAAACAAATGTTAATATGGATCCAGTTAATAGTGGGCCAAATGACTGACATACATTGCAACACAATTGTAAACTGGAAAGTAAATGTATGGGTCCATCAATAATTCTTTTTTGTAATATAATGTATACATCTACTAAATACCTGCATCAGTTTTCACATAGTATAATGTGTCACTCACGCATTATAAGCAATTGCCGGTAATACGGAGATGGGGTTTGAATCCAATTCAAATTTAATGAGGTTTTTCCCTTAAATGCTTTTTCCCACTCCCTCTACACAAATGTGTCTAAATTTTCTATAACTTTTACCTTCCTCATTCCTATAAACACATGAAAATCTCAAACCGGTAGTAAGAGAAAAGGGAAAAATTTACTAATCAAATTGATTGAAATTATCATTGGTGATAGATGACAGCTGTCCACATGAATGTAACTAAATATATAGTTGAATGTTCACAGGAACGTACCTTAATGTACAGTTGAAAAAGAACCCCTGGATATAGGAATCGAACCCAGGACCTTTGGCTTAACAAGAACTTTGTTCACAATGTATTAACTTGATGGTCATTTGGTCCACTCTTAGCTGGATCCATTTTGACATTTGTCTATTTGTTGGTCCTTTCGTGTAAACCTGTTGACGGCCAATAGCTTTATCCTCCAATGCATGAGCTTGTTGACCAGTTGGTTCATATAGCATTAAAAATAATATATTAAGTCAACAACTTGTTGATATTTTTTTTGTTGATGCCGACAAAATTACTTTGAAGTCAAATATATGTTACAAAAGTATTATTTAGAGTTCAAAAAGAATAGCAATGTTCTACTGTGAAATAAGATGTTAAAATGGCTTCTCATCAAAGGCCACATGGCTTTCAAGTATAACACTGATGAGCATTTTCTAAAGTTTAACAGTGAAGCAAGCAGAAATTCACAGGAGGAGGACATTAATGTACTTGCATCCACTTTCCCTTTAAAAAGAAAAGTTTGGTACTACACATCTTTACAGTGATATTATCTAGGAAATTTATATATTTATGGTGACCTGGTTGTCTAGGGGTAGGGTGTCGGACTTCTGTGCTGGGGTCCGGGATTCAATACTCGGTCCCAGCATGGATTTATCTGATTAGCAAACCCTTCCTTCCCCTCTGACAAGACTTGTATTAATCATAACATGTGAATGTGTGGAATGCTAGGCCTCCACCGTGGTTCGGATCCCACGTTAAACTGTAGGTCCTCCATTTCATCTCACAATCACCCTAACCATTACACATTAGCGTAAGTGTGTATAACCCAACGGGTAGTAAGACATGGTGCTAATAATAATAATGATAATAATAATGATAATGATAATGATAATGATAATAATGATAATAAGTGATAATAATAATGATAATGATAATAATGATAATAATAGTGATAATAATAATGATAATGATAATAATAATGATAATAATAGTGATAATAATAATGATAATGATAATAATAATAATTTATATATTTACAATTCTAGATTAAAACTTACTTTTGACAATAGGAATTTTAAGTGATTATAAATTTATGTTATATGTGATTGTTATATTATAATTTGTATTGTCTTAGAGCTAATTATAAGTTTTTACTCAAATAGTGTTTGAAGATTTTGCGAGTATTTATTTCCTCCAGCTTTTTTTATTTTAAGTATGAATGTAAATTTTTTAAATCAGTGGATCATTTACCCAATTAATGGTGATTTATATACATGACGAGAGAAACAATACAAGAAAGCCAATGGGGTACTGAGGATGGATGGGCTCGAATGTAATATTATTAACTTATAATAAAAAAAATTAAACCTTAATTTTAATATCATTTTAATCATATCTTAGTTTTAATGTAAACACAATACTTGAGAACGAGTGCTTATTCTTAAGTCCATTATTTATTAAGTAAAGTTTGAATCTAGTTTAAGTTTAATCAAAAAGCGTATAACCCGAATGGGTAGTAAGACGCGGTGCTAAATATTATTATTATTTAATCAAAAATTATGATTAAAATTAAACTAGATGAAGATTACTGAGCAAAACTTTGGATGTATTCACCTGTAGATTATTGCTGTACCAATAGCACATATTTTGTATGTTTGTCCAGAGCTAGGCGTTATTTAAAGCATATCCAATTATAGAAACAAAGACTAATTATTTAGAGATGGTATTAAATATGCAATTAAATACTCGTTTTTAGGGAATGTTGCCTAAGCACCTTACCATATAATACACTATATTTTACTTAAGATAGCAAGTCAATAAAAATTTTACCCAATCATCATAATCACATGGAAACGATGAATTAAATGATACCATAATTATATTTGAAATTATTTTCTATTTACAACATTTAGATAACTCACTAAAATCCAAGTCCAAACTTAAAAATACTAAACACTTGGTTGGTCCATGATCCCATACGATATAACATAATCTTATTTACTAAAGTCAAATTATTCATTTTGTGCATATTTATTGATATTCTTATTTAGCGACTGGAACAGTATCTAGGTTAGATCAAGTCAGCCAAGTAATTACCGTAATGAAAGTTAGGTTAACTTAAGCTAGGTTGGAAAGGTATCTAATCATATATTTATACATCTTTTAGCCTTTAAATGTATATTACTTTATTTAATATTTGAATGAGGGCGGGTGCTTACAATCAGACCGCTACATTTTCAGTTCAATTCTAATGGAGCCATGTGTGAGTTTACTGGATGTAAAATCATTAGTGGATAGGCAAGAGAGTTTCCGTTTGAATAAGAAAAGTGTAGTTAACTACTTACAAGAATATCATCTGTTGCAAGATACTGAAGTGTGGCCATTGCAGAAGATTATTGCACATTCATCTGCTCTATAATATACCGTAAAGCTTTGGTAGGCAATTCGACAGATTTTTCAAAGATATTTGTTCTTGCATCACTTAGATGAGTTTGGTTTTGAATTGTTCAATATAACAAAGTTTTTTTAATAATCTTGAATTTAGTATCATTCGATTCCCCGCATTTCTGTGAGTATGATAATATTATAAATTTGGTCATTTTCAGGTTTATATATATATATATATATTATATATATATGTATGTATATAGCCCTGGTTTTTAGGTTTCATCCTCTTTTTTTACAATGGAAACATTTGGTTCTGTTCTTTTTCCCTACCACCCAAACCACTAAAGTCAATTACAATATCCAAATCTTCTAGGTCATTGGAAGCAGCAAGAAGACCTTCTCCTTCTGGCTTGCCCCGACCAAACAATCTGAAAACGAACAAAAAAACCCATCATTTAATAAAATGAATATTGAACTATCATAAATATTAAAAAATACTACATCTAAAATTTTGGTAGACAAAATCTTAGGCTCTTAATAATGGCCAATGGGAATAATATTGCTAGTTTATAGATAGCAGACAAACTAACTAAAAAAAACTCCAAGACAATTTTTGTTAAGTTCCAGACTATTGGGTTATTGTGATGTTTAAAATATACATCTTCTACTTCATGTCTGCCATGCTGGAAAGTTTCAACATACCCAGTTTTTACTAATTATGCACTTAACATAATAAATTCTTGACATAATTAATATTCTAATAGAATACTATAATTACACTTTTAGAAATAAAATAATTTCAAGCACAACCAACATTTATCAAAAATGATAATATTTATTTAACAGCCAGAGAAGTTGACCCTATGTGACAAAGTGACAAATTCAGTATGTTCTTACATGTTATGATGGCAGTAGGCCTATGACGAAATAGATTGTTTGCTGTTTTCCCATAATGTCCCATTTTAACTGACAGCCAAGAAATCAGGGTATGTTTTGATACCGTATTTGTTACACCAAGTCAGGAAATCATGGTAATGCTGATGGATTGTCCAAGTAGCCATTAGATAACTTACAATAATGAATTAGAAAATGTTAGTTGTATCAGTACTTATTTACACTCTTTTGAAATTAGTGGGATACCAATAAAGTTTGAAGATATAAGGAGATAAGTACAGAAAGATACAGAGCTTACAGCATATGTTAAGTTTCATTGGCCTTATAATTATGATTATGATTAGGATGTTTCCACATGGGATATAGAGAAACAAAGTAGAAATTGTATGGTACACCAGTAAACAACACTAACCAAGTGTTGGTGTCTATATGTTTCACCAATGGATGTTAGCAAAAATAACTGTTTATTGTATATGATGTGAATTCAAGGTGACATAGTAATAAGCAAAGCTCCAGTGTGAGATGTGTGTACCTGCTGATTGTGCTGCTGGTGGAGCGTGAGAAGTTAGGCCGCTCTATGTCATCCAATCCTCTGTGGATGGAGAGAGAATCACATTCATTTAAGGCTGCACTTCTGGCATTCATGGCTGCTATGTACTCGGCTGTTTCGAGTTGCTCCTTTGATGGTTTCTTGTAGCTACAGGAAATACTCACTTTAACAACTGCACTCACAAATATTTAAACATAATTACTAGAAATTTGCATTAAATGTAAAGAAAATTCAGTCCAATGTAATACCTATCGGTAAAGTTTTAAACAAATATTTTAGTTTGGATTATAAATAAATTATTATAAAGCCAATGTATTACGTGGAGTGTTTTAAATTGATTTCAAAGTAGTTTCTCAGAAAATATGCAAAAAAAAAACTACTCTGAAGATGAAAGTTATAAGCTTTGAGAGAATGTATGAAGAGGGAGAAAAAAAAATTCTATTATTATATGGTGGTTGATGGCATAAATAATGCCATTATTATATGGTATTTTTTATGACATAAAACTATTTAAATGGCCCGTCTAATCGAGTCTTAAATCCCCTTGGAACTAAGGAGGACACTACACTCGGCTACAGCAGCTCTTCTGGCACCCGCTGGAAGGAACAAGTCAAAGAACACTTAAAACAGGGATGCAAACATTGAGGAAGGCAGTATCACAATAATTCTTCAAAAGTCCATACAAGACCAGCTTGACAAAGTTTCCTCACAGTAAGTCAAAGATGCAATAAGACAGCTTAAGAATAATAAGGCGGCTGGCTCGGACGGAATTCCTGCCTAAATATTCAAGGTGGGTCCGTTCTAACTGAGCATACACAGGCACTCATCGTCAAGATATAGAACTCCCCAACACTCACTGCTGACTTAAGAGACACACTAATAGTAACCATCTTTAAAAAAGGCTCAGTGTGGAAAAAATCGTGGAATATCCCTGCCTTCTGTGTCTGGAAAAACTCTTGCCAGAATTCTATCCAACCATCTAATACCACTCGCCGAAGGGTCTTTACCGGAAACACAATGTGGACTTAGACCCAACCGAGGTACAGCTGATATGATCTTCATTGCAAAGCAAATGCAGGAGAAATCCAAGGAACAAAGCCGCCCTTTAAACATGGCCTTCATTGATCTCGTCAAGGCCTTCAACTCGGTTAATCGAGATACTCTTTGGAATATCTTATCTCTAATTGGCTGCTCCCCGAAATACATTCAGATTCTTCGACTACTACACGATAACATGAACGGCAGTGTTCTGATCAATGGACTTGGAAAACCCTTTGAGAACACAACGGGTGTCTAACAGTGATGTGTAATTGCCCCCACTTTGTTAACAATATTTGTTGTAATTGTAATTTATCTTATAGATGGAAAGCTGCCGAGTGTAGAAATAGTGCACAGGACGGATGGTGGCTTATTCAATCTTAGCAGACTACGAGGGAAGACCAACATATCTACAACGTCAGTTCTCGTTCTCCAGTACGCGGATGACAACGTTGTTTTGGCCAACTCAAGAGGACCTCCAGGCTATTTTGAATACATTTAATGAGGCATATACGTTAATTGGGCTGGGCATTGATATTGGAAAGACGGAGATTCTGTATTAACCTGCACTAAATTCCAACGTTGCAGCTCCTGCCATCACAATCAATGGGGAAGTCTTGCAGAACATCGAACACTTTCCTTACCTTGGCAGTCGCCTATCGACAAATGCAAATATTGATTGTGAAACCCAACACCGCCTAAAATGTGCCAGTGCAGCTTTGGACGGTTGCGAGAAAGAGTCTTTGACAGCCATAATATCAGAACTCAGACCAAACTGTACGTGTACCAAACTATCATAATACCAACTCTTATTTATGGGTGTGTAGTTTGTACCACCTACAGAAGGCACCTAGAATGCCTGGAGAGGTACCATGGGCGTTGTTTTAGGAGAATTCTCAGAGTGAACTGGCAAGAACAGCGCACTAACATCAGTGTCTTAGAAGAGGCCAATACCACCAGTATTGGAGCGTTGATCATCAAGCATCAATTTCGATGGACAGACCAAGTTGTTCGAATGCCCAAAACTCGACATCCAAAGAAGATTATGTATTCACAAATGAAGGATGGCCAACGAAACCTGAGGAGACAGTACAAACGGTAAAAGGACGTTCTTAAGTCCAACACGAATAAGTTCATAATCAACAATGACAACTGGGAGGCCACCGTGACCAATCGCCTTGTCCACGAAGGCCAACAACACTTTGAACAACAACGAATACACTAGCCTGACAACCGTAATGCCAGGAAAGAACGAATACACTGTGGGATATTCAACCCTCAACCGCCAGGGGTTAACGCAGACAATGTGGGAGAGTATGTAACTCCAGGATTGGCTCTTACTGTCACCCGAGAACCCATAATCTCAACTGATAATATCCGTGGAAAACAATCATATTTGTTAGCGAGTTATAGACCATCATCATGATTTAAAAATGTGCCCAAATAGCTAGCTTACATTCTAAGTGAGCTGAATTGAATAGCTTATTACAATAACAATACAAATTACAAACCTACATTATTCTGGAGCGATATGTATTTAGTTTTATTTTGATTCCATTAATGATATTGTTTTAATTGGTAATAAAACCTAATAATTTTCTCATTATTGGCTTTCACAATAATATATGTTTAAATATTTTGGCGCAATGTAGCAATCAACCCAATCTTGAGTATGTTATTTTGATTTATCATACTTTTACACTAAAAACTTGATACATGATCCCCCCACACATTTAAGCTCATTTAAATAAGCCTAGTTTATAAATTGTGTCATTCACTTTAGAAGGAGCTTCTGTTAAAAAGCTTTTTTAAAAACGTGAAGTAGTTTACTGAAGGAAAATAAGGTAGCAGATCATACTTTTTTATAAAATTTGCCTGGCAAAAACATACTGAGATTTTTAGGGATGCAGGTATTGCAACCCAAAAGTGAGATTGGCCATTTATTGAATTGGGGATATTTCTGCCCATTCCCTGAACTGGCAAAAACTCATTGGGTTCATGAATTTGATAGCACTTGCACTGGCTGACCAGTTCATGGACTGTCGACAGTCGAATATAGAGATGAATGAACACAAAGGATTCAGTGACCAAGTGCTAGATTAACGTTATATTACATTAAACCAAGTGTACACTAATTATAGAGTATCAAAGCGTATAAGGATAAAAGGTCGTTTAACCATTTCCCATGAGACCAAAGTATTAATCAGCCAAAGCGAACAAAGACAAAGCCCCACCAATGGTGGATGACAAGATTATAATATAAATGTGTACAGTGAATAATAATACTTAGCACCGCGTCTTACTACCCGTTCGGGTGATACGCTTAAGTGCTAATCACACTAATGGATTAGGAATGGGGAAGGTTGAACATAGAAGTGAACCTGCATTTGCATAGAGGTAGAGTGGAAAACCGTTTAGGAAAAACCACCCCAGTTCACCCGAGCGAGATTCTAACCTCGATCTCCCCCCTGTCCTTGGCAGTCTAGCTCAACACGAAATTAGCGCGTTAGCCAACTACGCCACCGAGGAGGGTAACTAACGTCCGCAGAGAATGGGTCTTAAGTAGGTAGGTTTACTAGCCTTCCCCCAGGCACTATCACAACACACCTACTTACTCAAAACATGATTGAAACAGCATTGCTGCTAGCTATCAGAAGGTTGGGAGAGGTCGTGCGTGTTAGGAGGAAATGCTAGTATAGTACCGTAATAATGTTGGTTATATAAACACACGTCAAATCTTACAAACAAGTACATATACGCTACACACCTGGTTAGTAAATACATGTAATTACTAATAATTGTAAGAATGATAGAGGTAGAATGGAGACGAAATGAACCAGAGTTTGCTTGGGGGAATAGTGGAAAACTATTTATGAGAAACTATCCTCAGTATATTCGGTCGGGATTCAAACCCCGACGTCCCCGTCACCGGCAAACCAGACTTAATGATATTGACCATGTGTTCACGGGTACGGGTAGTAATAATGTATGTGCTACAAATATCAGCGAGATTATATTCGCTTATGTGTAAGGTTTAAGATAACATTATTATAATATAATTTTATTTGTAACAAAACGCTTTAATATTTTTGAACATTCTATTTTAACCTTATAATTTAGAGACAAAATGTTGAAATTGTGAAATTTTTTTAATTCTAGCCCTTGAAATAATGTTTTTTTATTGATTAAGTTTTCGAAAAAATTGAAATTTCTCGAAAATGGCTTTAACAATTTTCTTAATGTTTGACAATAGTAAGAATTAAAAGCACAACATTTGTGTTTTAAATTCTAATTACTGCAAACGTCAAAAACGGGACAGTGCCTCAGGACGATAAAAAAAATATAGTCTATCAATTGTGTTTAAAATAAACATTTGGTGTGTATTTTACAAGACAAATAATACTGTATACCTATTTTTTGGAAGAAAATTCGCTTAAGGCCAGTTTACAAACAACGTATTTTTGAAAATTAATTATTTCTTTGAATTTTCTTTATTGTGTTATTTAAAATGTAAATCATATGAAAGTTTCACATGAATAGCGGGGTTTATGGGGGCGGGGGGGCGGAGTTTCTCTTGGAATTTGATCTATCCCACAGGCAAAAGGTATAGTCCCATTTTGAAGTGGACCACCCCTATAAAAATGAGTATAAAAATGCGCTAGCTTTCTGAGCCCTTGACTGTGGGTTTGAATCTCGTTGGAATGTGCACGCCTCAAGGCGCTAGTTCCACTCCCCTCCACCCAGCGCTAGCAGCTGCTCGGCCTTGCGACAGTCGTGTGTGAGAGCGAGTCAGTCACTAACATGCGAGTGTTGTGGGTACTAGTGCTGGTTGTCGGGGCGGACAGTCTGTCAGAGGACCTGTTCTCCGAAAAAGAGAGGACATGTTTCGCACAAGAGAAGATGCTGTATTCCGGCAATGATCGCTGTTACAGATTGTTAGAGGTTGGCCCGTGCAATGAGACGGCCGGGGAATGGTTAGTGTTGGATGAAGACTCGTTACCTCGACTTGTGGCGGTTTGCCGACCGTGTCGTTGCTGCAGTACACCGTTACACGTGTGGTGGCCTGGAGACGAGACCTGTCACAAGAAGAGTGACAAGACACTCTGTCAGAATGACAACACCATACTACGCGACGACCCGTTTGGGGAGGGAGAGTGTGTCTGCATCAACGATCCTCCACACGTGCGAGGCCCTGACAGCGACGCGTGCTACCCTTTGCACCGACGCGGGCCTTGCTCGGCGATGCAGGTGCTAGTGAAGTCTGATCGAGGCACCGAAAAGGGGCGATGTGTTCCGGATACGTGCCACCACCTGAACCGGAAAGAAAGTGGAAGCGGCTGGTTTGCCGCGTCAGAGGTGGAGGGCCGCGGGCAATGCTACCGACTGGGGTCTCAGGGACCTTGCTCCGAGAACGTCTTGTTCAACGTGCACCCGATCACCTTGGTGCCCCAATGCGTGACGCGCATCCTATACATCGCCCAGATGTTCTGTCGGTCGGGAGCTACGGACCAGGCCGGGCAATGTGTCCAGGAGGTTAACAAGCCTGTCGCAGACTATGTGGCAGGCCTGGTTCAGGCCAGCAAGAAACGCAGGAGGAGAGGGGTGTCCGTTGCAAGGGGGAGGGGTAGCAGTCCCATCCGACAACACTAGGATAACAGAAGTTGTTAAGTGTCCCTAGGATTATATTTTCATTTGGTGATTTTGAAAGATCCTCTTTAGAGCTAGCATCAACACACCCAATTGTTTTATTAAGTTTTTATATAGATTACGTGTGTTTTTAAACGTTGAAGACAGTGAATTTAATATGCGGGAAGATTGTAGACTGAAGTCTGGAACAGTTCCATGCTATGATAGTGGTTGTAACCATTGCTCCATGCTATGATAGCGGTTGTGACCATTGCTCCATGCTATGATAGCAGTTTTAACCATTTCTCCATGCTATATATGCGGTTGTATCCCAACTTTTATGCTATGTGTGAAGTTTTTTCACCACTAATTAACAATTACATGAATTAAAGAATATTAAACTCATTTTATCTCAGGTGTCGCCAACATACAATTTTAAACTACAAAGATTTTGTAGTGTTTATAAATGTTCATTGTAAGTTTAAAACATGTTATTTGAAGAAAAAATCACATTTTTTGTAACGGATGATACTAATGTGTGGATTCCAACTGCATTTTTGAATACAAATAAACACAAACATATATATTATTTTACTTACATTTGTCTAATTGAGAAGATTAACTTTCAAACTTTGAATACTACTTGATTCAAAACCAGAATCGCATATTTAAGAATCGTATGGTAACTGTAGGAATGCAAATTTTTTTAAAAATAAAATTTAAGTGAACCAGAATGTCCCAAAGTAAGAGACGTTGAGTGGCTGAAAAATATAGATAGTCTAGGTACGTATTTTCCTCATAAATTTTAAACTATTCAAAGAATTCTGGAAAAGCATAAAATCAGACCCGTGAAAATGTCATAAGATATTTTGAAACAACAACAAAAAAAAAGGTCCCTAAGGCTAGTAGAATATTTTGAAGGATTTGTAATATTATCATATCTAAACCAAAACCCGGTGTATAATGTTTTTGATCGTGCAGCCAAAATGGACCAGGCCAAGGGAATGGCCACACATTTTAAAGTTCCAGTTCCGGCTAGATAGACATAAAATTGTCCTATTATTTTTTTGTTTTTAACTATAATTCATAAGCTAATTAATTGCACAATTCATATATCATTTGTCCTTTGGACAAGAGATTGTTTTGTATAAATGTTTTAGTGGCGGTTCCAGTCCCGGACTATTGGGTTATTGTGAATAAATATACAATACGTTTAACATATATATCTTATTCTTCATGTGGTGAACATCTACATACAGGCTAAATTATTATTATTATTAGCACCGCGTCTTACTACCCGTTCGGTTTATACGCACTTACGCTAATGTGTAATGGTAGGGTGATTGTGAGATGAAATGAAGGACCTACAGTTTAACGTGGAATCCGAACCACGGTGGAGGCCTGGCATTCCCCACATTCACAAGATGTCTTGTCAGAGGTGAAGGAAGGGTTTGGTAATCAGATAAATCTGTGCCGGGACCGAGGATTGAACCCCGGCCGCCAGCACAGAAGTCTGACACCTTACCCCTATTGTGAGTAAATATACAATACGTTTAACATATATATCTTCTACTTCATGTGGTGAACACCTACATACAGGCTAAAGTTTGAACAAAATCCATAATTCCACATGTGTGGCCAGGGACACATACACAGACAGAAAGATGGGCGGATAGACAAAATGGTAAAATCCACTTTTTTGGGTCAGGGGTACAGAAAACGTTAAGATGGATCATAATCTAAAGGTTTAATATTTTCAACATTACATCACTTTCTCTTTAGATGAGAACGTTAAAAGCGTTTAAAAAAATTCAGTACCTTTATGAACCTAAATATATAACTTATCAATTATAATTCCGGTTATAGTTCTCAAGCAATTTATTTAAGGGTTCCGCTTCCTTGAAAATATCTGTTGGTTTCAGTTATCGGTTCCGGTTTGATTCCCTACGTAAAAAGAGGTATCAGGGGAATCCTACAGCTAGTCATCCAGGCGTGTTGCTATAGTCAATAAACACCAATTAAAATGAATGTAGCGACCAACCTAAAATGGAGTCGAACGATAGCTAATCAAACCACACCGCAGAGAGTCGTCATTCAACGACCACTACAATTATAAATAGGAAACTAAGTTTATTGTTCCTCCAAATATGGTGTACAAACCTATATACTTAAGAGAGAAAAAGTTGTCCATTTCCCACGAATCCTGTGAACGAAGGTGACCTTGTGATGAGAAGGTCTCCCAAAACACACATTGCGGCCAGATGATGTCGTGGGAGCACAGCGCGTCATTCCATCAGTATAGTACAATACATGAGCTGTCTACCTTGTAAAGTAGCAGGCCTACCTTCATAATTACAATATGGCATAGCTTATAAGAGAGGGCCATAGTGTAATTAATCAAGGTAAACTTGGAACCAACAACACATTTCAGGCGGTTGTAAGATTCGTGGAAAAGAGAAATATTTCAAAATAAAGATTTTTTTCAACTACAGATTAAATTGTTATAAGTGATGTTAAATGGAATTTAGTGACATTTCGTGTTTATATCGGATGTGAGCCCTGGGTTGATATATTTACAGAGTCAATTGCTCAAATGGAAAAATTGTTACGTTCTTTGATAATCAATCGGCCTAATTAAAATTCGTATCTAGGCACTGTTTAACATTACAAACAGAGGCACCTCATTTTCCCATGAACATGACTTTGAGGATGTTTTACAATAGCAGATATCTCCAACTTTGATCATATCTCCGGCAATAGTTTAGATACCAAATAACGAATCATTGAAATAATAAAAATCTTTTACTTGAATGAATATCTTATTGAATCAAGATTTTTCGAGTAAGGGGGTAATTTCAATTTTTTAAACAGCACCAGTTGTTTACAAGAAACATTGGCAAGTGTGTAAGGATAGCAACAGAGGTAGATTCGAGCACGTGACCACAACTCACCCTCAACTCAGAGGAGTCAACTTACGGATGGCCTGAATAAAGTCCAGAAAGCCTTAATACCCTTCCCTCACGGGTGCTGTGTTAGGACGCCGCGACCCCCTGAGTACGAGGCCACGAAGGTTCGAGATCCCAGACTCGAGCTAGCCTCGGATCGTTCATCAAGTTTCTCGAAGAAGGTACGAGTGTGTCTGAGAAGTGACAAGTAGCCGTTGTAATGTCGATGTGGTTTCCCGGACCCCTAATTTCTAAATGTTCCTCTTGTGATGCGAGGTGTGGTGTTGTGTAGCTAACGACCGAGTTTTCAGTTTCATCATAGAACACAAACATCTTCTAAAAATATTACTTCTTTTGACATTCGCTCGCAAATATTTAATTGTTGTTTGAATAAAGGTAGTACTTGTGCCCTAATATCGCTCTTTTTTAAAAAAAAAAAAAAAATTAAAACAAAATAATCCATATACAAGTCTTAGGTCAGCTCTGGGCCGCATGCGGCTCATACCGCATTTATATGCGGCCCACGAACTATAGACCTAGCTATTTATCTACAGACAAAATCTTGCTAAAATACCAGAATTTTAAAGACTTTATTCTTATGGAAGCAAATACAATGTATATAAAACACACAGATGAGCATTTATAAGCAGTTCTGATAATCTCAACCATGAAATATGAAAAAAATATTCATCTCATATATATATATATATATTGGAGAAGAGATTGCTTGCTTTTAGACTTACTTTTTTATGTTGTAGCTGTAATTTTTTAAATAATAAATTGCGTTTACAAAAATATAGTATTTTACTCGGTGGCCCACTATATTTAAATTCTTAATTCAACCCTTTAATCAAAAAAGTTGCCCAGGCCTGCCTTGGGACATTTACCCTTATTGAAACACCATGGTTGATGCTTTAAACTGAACGCAACTGGTAAACTTATAAAAGTAAAATTTGACACATTTAAAATAAAAAATAAGAATTCATTCGATTCATAACTCTATAAATATTATGATGTCATATATAAAATTAAATATGGCCATTTGGTGACGTTATTTAATAATTCCATATCTTATTCATTTAAACACGATACAATGATTTAATAAGCTTACTCATTTTTCTTCTTCTTTTTTAGGAAGGAAACCCTAGGAAGTTAAATAATAGGCTACGGAGAAATTGTTTCTATTTTAGTGAGTTAAAATACCTTTTTGGAAATTATTTAATTTATTACAAACTTTTAATTTGAACTCATTCCACATGTTTACCTAAAACATTACCTACTTAAGCGAGTGTTTAAGCGTTTTACAAAACTAGCTTGGCCGGAAGACTCCTTTCACACGTTCCGATCGCAAACCGTCCGACAATTAATCGGTTTTTAAATCGTCGTAGTTGAAATAAACGTAGACTAAGATTTCATTGGGTTCACCTAACACTTCAGAAAAAGGGAGTAATTGTCGCCTTTAACATACCTTTCGGGGAATTAAGAGAAGACCCAAATAAGTTTTTTAATTGTTTGTGGATGTCTCTGTTTAGTCTTTGGACGAGTTACATGGACGCTTGAAACCACATTTACAGAGGCAGAACACCAAAATGAGGAACTGCATTCTCTGCATCATTTAGTGCTTCAAAACCTTCTTTTAGATGTTCACAAACTTCTCTTGTTCCTGTATTTACAACTTTTTAAAGTTTTGCCCCACAACACAGGCCGTGTGTTCTCTCGGGAGGGGGGG
>CABEEJ010000209.1:323148-336485 GCA_901482245.1 Timema douglasi
GGGAGACAGTGCGGGCGCCCATGAGGTCGGTTGAATTTTAGAGGAAACATAGCCGCATTTTGGTGGAAAACCATCTCGAATGTAGTAATAATAGACCCGATCTCCTTGAGGTCGGTATTCCAGTCTATCTCGAGACAGACACCTTATATCATGCGGCCACCGAAGTGAGTAAAACGCACTGTTACACCCTTCATATGTTTTACCCATTTTTTGATCACTGTATGTTGTAGTGATAAATGTTTATAATATGAAAAATATTATAGATTTAATTTTAATCCACATTATTACAAATATTTATTTAAAAAAATGTTTATTAGTAACATTTCTAGACAGTAAGATTTTCCCCTAGATTTTATAATAAATCTTTTTCCAAAATTCACGAGCGAGGTTTTTGCTCACATGTTTTTCCTTAATTTATAAAGGTGTTAGATGTGATTATTTTTTATTTGAAGCTGTTGGGTTTTCACAAATCGTGCACTCGTTTCAGGAGAAATGTATCAATTCCTGACAGAAAATAATTTTGACAGAATCTACCTGTTAGACTAAATTGGCAGAAGCGGGGAAACTTGGCCAACATTTAATGGAGTTTGTACATTTTCAGGTGGAAGAGTGTTTACATTCAATTTGATAACTGTTTAAATAAAAATGTTAAAAATTAGCATGGGTCGATGAAAGAACGGGCGTTCAAACAAATGCAAAGATAAATAGTAGGCCTATTATCTAACTGAGAGCCTAAAGGGTAAGTTTTAGTAGTACTCGTTTTACTGTCCATTTAGGCAATCCGTATATTATTATATTAATTTAAGGAGCATACGATGTGAGTTTTAAATTAATTGACCATTGAGAGGAGAGGGGGAAATCACTCCATGTGCAACCAGTCGGTATTTGGGCCCTGAGCTTCCACGAACGATGACTACAGTAGCCCGGTGGACCACCTAAAACAGGCTGTGATAGGCCGAAACTGGTCACGTGACCACGCCTCCTCGCTTTCTGATTGGCTGCTATAAATAGCCTCCTTCCCCCGCCCCTGACCTACTTTCTCCCTCCTCCTGCCCTTCCCCTACAGCCAACAAGCCCCGGACATGTTGGTTCTTGATGGTTAATTATTAATTATTGTTAATTAATTAATTGGTAGGATAGAGGTGTTGGAGTTTTTATTCATTGATTAGGGCATTAGAACCTCATGCTATGACTGTAGGGAGTAGAGTGTGATAAATGGTTCCCCTGCCTTGAGACTCCCCACCATGGGCCGCACCTGACAGATTGCGAACCTTTCTCTCCAGTTGTTGGTGGCTGAATGATAGCCTCCCCTCCCTCTTCACTCTGCCCAGGAAATTCCCCCGAGCCATGAAGGTCGTTAGGTGACGTTAAATTTAAACATCAGTGCTCCTTACAGACTCATTAACCTGTAGACTGCCGGTCATTCACTGCTGGTAATCAGGCATTCGTCGAAGGCTTAAGGCCCAGACAGAGACTCCGTATCCGTAGGTCCGTGGTCCGTAGTCCGTGCTCCGTAAGAAATCGGTGCTACAATATTAGATTGTACTGGCCACAGAGTCCTTATCCGTAAGTCCTTACTCCGTAGAAGTTGCCCAACTTTAACTTTCTACGGACTCGTTTATACGGACTACCAATCACAGCCGAGTAAATATGCGCATGCGCCTTGAAATAAAGAAAGAATAGTAGTGATAGAATCCGCCGCTAGGGAAACATATACAAAATGAAAAGATGGCTACACGCGGACCTATTTCATAAACATTTTTCTAAAAATCTAAACACCCGGGGAAGAGCGGCTTCTAGGAAAGTGTTTTCTGAGAAATACCCAAGTTCTCAGAAATATTAGCTTTGCTTTTGTAGGTTCAACACCCCTATTTGGTTTATTCTCTATTTACTAGCGTCATTTAATTTTTTGTAATTGATAAATTATGGATACTAGTGATTTTCCATCCAAAAGATTAGTAGGCCTACATCTGTTTAGCATTTTCAGGCTATTGCAAACACTTATTATTTTAAGTTTGATAGTTAGAATAAAGTTATAAATATATTTCTTGTGATCTTAACCTATATTTTAATATAAATACTGGAAGTTTTTTCAACAAAGTTGTTTTTGGTTTCTTTTTCTTTGATCAGCTGACTCCTGACTGCTTGACGCATGCTCCGTGCTGTAGACTATTTTCTTTCGAATTTTTTGATTGGATGAAGTCTCTTACTATCTCATTGGTATAAACGGTCACGTGATTACGGATACTGAGTTTGTAATCGCAGGTAGAATTTCTTATGGACCAGGAGCACGGAGTACGGACCACGGATCTACGGATACGGAGTCTGTGTCTGGGCCTTTAGGAATTCGCCCACCGGTCGTTAATGAGCCAAGAATAGACAGTGATACACTTGCTGTCTCTGGTACTACTTCACACCAGCCCCCCAAGCTCCCTGTAATGACCCGAGCCATTTAAGGGTAGTGAGCTCCTTACACGACCTCCCGAGTCCGTTAACCGTCGACCAAATTGACCACAATACCGTTATTTAATACTCAAGCTTGTGAGTTCATCGAAGCCGGTCGAAGAAATGTTCCACTAACTGCTTGACACAGGATTCAAACCTGGGACGTTAAAAAAAACTTCTCTCTCTCTCCTATCCTAGAAGCTCCGTCTCTGGATAAGTTGAAACATTCAGCAATCTAAAGTCACTATATTGTCTGAAATACGTAGAAAGTATTACGTACGTATCAAGTAGCGTGCGTGTACCCACAATTGCGTAGATGGAGAGTGGAAAACACGGCTAGTTTACGAGTCCTAGAAAGTGTACGAGCACCACCTGTGGTACCCGCGTTTTTCATATCTTTATTTAGTCTCACATATTTATATGCCGTAGCGTGCTAAGAGGGAGAGTGGAAAACACGGCTAGTTTACGAGTCCTAGAAAGTCTGTACGAGCACCACCTGTGGTACCAGCGTTTGCTATATCTTTATCTACTCTCACATATGTATATGCCGTAGCGTGCGTAGAGGGAGAGTAGAAAACACTGCTAGTTTACGAGTCCTAGAAAGTCTGTACGAGCACCACCTGTGGTACCAGCGTTTGCTATATCTTTATCTACTCTCACATATGTATATGCCGTAGCGTGCGTAGAGGGAGAGTAGAAAACACTGCTAGTTTACGAGTCCTAGAAAGTCTGTACGAGCACCGCAAGTCCCTGTGGTACCCGAGTTTGCTAAATGTCTGAAATACATAGAAATTATTATTATTATTATTATTATTATTATAACAACCATTTTACATATATATTCTAACTCCGCTTCTTTCCACCTCTCTTGTGACAATTTTACCAACACATAGCGTACAGACCGAACGGGTAGTAAGACCCGGTGCTAAATATTATTATTATATCTTAGCTGTACGACAAAACCAATTTTTCTTTCTCTCTCGGCTAAAGCAATATTCCATTGTCCGAGATCTAGCTTGCCACCCGCGCTCTTATTAAAATAACCAGTTAGCACCAGAGCTGGCAATCGTACGATACAAGAGTGGAATAAGTGACGAAATCATATTAGGTGTTAAAGAACAAGGGCCTCCTCGCTTATTTACCCAGGGTTGAATGTACCTTCATCTGCGTAGAGGGAGGGTGGGAAACCCAGGATATCTAGCACAGCGTCTTACTTCCCGTTCGGGTGAATGTGAGATGAAAATGGAGGACCTACAGTTTAACATGGATTCCAAACCAGGGTGGAGGTCTGGCATTCCTACGTCTTGTCAGAGGTGAAGGAACTGCGCGTGAAATAAATAATAAAATACGTTACTTTCATAGCCGTCGTACCGCAGCTTGGGTGAATGAAAAAAACTCAGTGGACAGTTTGTGACCGAAAGGTGATATGGTGGTCTAGGGGGTAGGGTGTCAGACTTCAGTGCTAGGGGGTCCGGGGATCAATCCTCAGTGCCAACCCCCTTTTCAATGTCAGTTAGTAGTTCCATAAAAATGTCTCCCGTGCTAATTCAGGGCTTGTGCAAAAAAATGTAGACAGTCTAATTTATAGTACTCAAAACACAAAGAGCTGATGTTTTCGATGATGTCTGCTAAAAGAAGAACATCGTTTAAAACATATAAATTTTGATAATCTTCCATGACGAATAGAAAAAATGTACCTTCATCTGGGTGGAGGGAGGGTAGGTTTGCGCGCCACCTGTTTGCACCACCGTGCTTGTTCATTCTGTGCGCGAACACTTGTGCACCATCATTTGCTATTCATTCAACGCCAAAGTGTACCCCACAGTTGCATGAACAGCGCATCGAGCAGACACCTCCGTCCATGTCGCTAGTTAGAAGGTGTCTAATAAATAACGGTACTTACACAGACCTGATACGGTTTGCGCATGTGCAGAGACCATTATGGTATTTAGGTCATTACACAAACAAATAATTATTTGGGCTGTAGGAGGAACCAGTATACTTTTAAAATTATCATTTCCACCAGTTTCACTGCTTAAAAGTATTTTAAGATCAGGAGGCAAATTCATATACATTTTAAATGAACGTATTTGTGCGTGTACCCATATTTGCTTAGAGGGAGAATGGAAAACCTCCCTAAATAAGTGGGTCTATCCAGGCAAGTTCACACACAGGGTCAGACATAAATTCAAGACGTTAGAAGGAGAAATTAACCTATTACTCTGTGACACGTTAACTTGTACGTGTATCCATATTTGCGTAGAGGGAGAATGGAAAACCTCCCTAAATATGCTCGGCGGCGTTAGCAGTGGGTCTAGCCAGGCAAGTTCACACAGAGGGTCATTTATAATATCTAGCACCGCGTCTTACTACCCGGTCGGTTCTAATATTTAAATTTTCCCAGGTCTATGACCGCACTCTCGCAATATACTAAAGTGAGGGATGGTTCAAATTCTAGTCCAACATCTTTGGTCAGTTACGGGCTCCCGACTAACACACACACCAGGTGTTCCACCACCCTAGAAAGGAACAACGAACACCTCAATGCACCCAACATTTGCGCGAGTGAGAAAAAAGTCCATATGGTACCAGCGTTTGCTAGACAGACCATGGAATATTTACACACACGCGCGCACACACGCATACGCACACACATATCCACACACACACCCTCCCCTCCCGCCCTCCTTCTGACTCCCCCTCCTAACCTCCTTTCCCCTGTTTCAAACTTGTTGGTTCTTTTTCCAAATATGCTGATACTTGTAATTTCTTGTGTCAGGCAGTTGCGCGGAGGGAGTGTAGGAAAGCACCCTAGTTCACCTGACTGAGATTTGAACAGGGAGGAATAAGGTGGAAGAGGGAAACCATACACTTCAGCAGGGATTCAAACCCCCTGCCATAACTAGCCGAGTAAGTCACACGCACCCAGTGTTCCACCAACTGTATCCCCTGCAGGGAGTTGATTCCAACATCGCCCCTTAAACGGAAAGTCCAGATACGGAGCAGAAAGTTTGTACGTTACACACTGAAAAGTTTACTTACACCCTGAAGTATAGGTGTAGAGGAATAGTGGCAGCGGTACTAATTTTAAAGAATATTTACCAGATAGTTTCAAAATGACTAGAATTAAACAAATAATAATCAAGTAGGTTTACACCCGTTCATTGCTCCAGAGTTTCTCTGGTCCGAGCTTAGATACACGGTCTCAAACGTCGCTCCCCCTCCCGTCAGTGACCTCTTAGACCATGCGCCCACCAATGCAAGTATAAAAATTTTGATGGCGCGCACACCGGTATTCGAACCTCGATGTCTTTAGCACAACTGATGTATGTTAGAACGGCCGTACTTCAGGCACCGCCACCAATTTTTGAAGGGTCTTTACCTGTCGACTAGATTTTTTAAGACCAGGTAGAATGTGTACCCGCGTTTGATTCATACATTCGATCACTTCGTCATCGGCCAGAATGCAGAGCGATACGGTTCACCTGTGTTCAATACCCGACCTACCTCCCCCCTGATAATAGCCACGAAGTTAAGCTTATCGGTATTTACAACTGTGTCCTACTACCCGTCAGGGGCACAAGACACGGACGATGAGGGGGAAAACAGGCCTCGGTACACACGTGCGACAGGGATTCGAACTTATCTCTTCGGGCAAGCGTGAGAACCAAATGAGGGAGAGAGAGACAGAATAATAAAATTAGTGATGTGGCATCATTTGCGAGGGGTTTAAATGTGAAAACGGCCAAAGCTATTATTTATTATGCGCGCGGAGGGGGGAATAAGGAAAGTTTCCAGCGTTTACGTGGCGGGAGAGTGGGCATCCCTTTAGTGAGAGCTACCAACAGTACACCTCGGCAGATATTCCAACCCCTCCCAACACAGATTCGAACCCAATATCTTTTGCAGGGTGCATCCGTTTACAAAACACACACACGACCTCCCATCGTTCTACATGTCTAATATTTAAAACAAGAAATAATTAAGGCTGCTGCGTCTTACTAGCCGTCTGGGACACAACCAGTGGAGGATGAGGGAGGACACCGTGCTCAGTACACACGCACGACAGGGATTTGAAGGGGGCCGTCCTCACGATAAAAGCCTACAAACATTTGTTTTGTTTGGGGGGACGCTCGTATGTACTAATCGTACATCCTTTCCGTAGATGCTCTTCCCATGTCCAGATGAGTCGGGATGATTTTGATAGTGAATATGAGGGCCTGAAACCGGTAGAAACTCTTAACATAACTTAAACTTAATTTTTTAGCACCTCGTTTTGCTACCCATTAGGTTTGTATGCCTATGTACTAATTACGTTGTGTTAGGTATAAAGAAGGTTTAACGCATTAGTGTGGAGAGATAGTGGAAAACCTCCATCAACACACCCTATAGGGATCGAACCTCAACTCCCTGTCTTAGGCAGTCTAGTCTTTTGTGTAACTAACGGCTTAGACCATGTGCTTAGGGAAACGGGATTTAAGCATAATTAACCAGAACTTGGGTGACCGTTCACCTTTTGGGGGGAGATGGTAGTCAGCTGCGCTGACCACTATACCCCGGGGCAAGTTTGTGCCTGAAATTCGATTATAAGAAAGAGACTATAGCCTGACATATTGTACGGATAGTGTACCTGCCTATACCCTGCCATGTTGTACAGATAGTGGTCTTGACTATAATTGAATCATAATTTTGGTCTAACCGGTTAGGGTCAAACCCCTAACTTCCTATAAATAATATCAAAATTTATTTCTAAAATGGAAACTTGGACGTAATTATCTGTTTAACTGGAACACATTATCACATTTTATGTATCGAGTCATTTTAAAGCAATAAGCGTTGGGTGAAAATTAATATTACTCCCTGAGTGATGAGCCAAATAGTAATGACCGATTCTATCTCGTCCTCCGTCCACAACCGTCTGGCTCTACACGAAACAAGCGCGGCAGTCAACTACGCCTGCGAGGCGGGTATCTGGGAAGTTTGAATTTATAGGAAGTGAGCCAGCATCTGCGTGGAGAGAGAGGTAAAAACTACCCTACAAGTCTAAGGCAGCACTCTCTAAGTATACTTAACTGCAGGGGTTTCGAAACCTGGTCCGCTGGATGGCTGCCACCTTATTTGATAAGTTAGGGGGTCTCCAGCTCAAAGAATTATATTTGATATAGGTTTGGTAACAACATAGCTACTTTTATTTTGAAACAATGAAAGGACAGGGAAGAGAACCCCCCCCACATTTGCATGGAGAGCGAGACCGGGAAGCACCTTACTGGAATCCGATCTCCCGGCAAAACATCATGACATGGAGCTAATATCGGTTTCGAGCCCCTGACGTGTGTATCTACAAAAAAAATATTAGTGTAAGACCGTCTCTTTGCTTCAATTGGTGTACTAGTTAAGTACAAAGCCTATTCCCCCCTTAAACCAGCATTTTAGCCATACGGGGAATCGAAGCCTGGACACTTGGCTCTGTGGACAGACATGCTAACGCCTCACAGACAGTTGATTCCTTAGACGTCTTGACCATTGACGCTAGCCACTCGACATAGATTAAATCACAACTCTATTAACAGTCAAATACCAGTCTCAAACCTCCCTTCACACCGAGATATATATATATATAGTTATACATTCTTTTACAAGCATTCAGCAAATTTGTCGGGGGACAAGCGCTCCCAACAATATGGCTCGCTTTTACAATTTGAAATATGCTCATGCCTATCACAGCCTGTTTTAGATGGTCCACCGGGCTACTGACTACACTCCACACAATTATAAAGGGTATAGGCCAAACATTTTTCATACACATTGTAGTTTTTATACCCGATGTCGTGATAAATACCCTAGTGTTTCCACATAACCCTATTTTTTTATTCTGTTTTGAGTGGTTGAATGTAAAAGTTCCAGCTAGCCAGGAAAGCTGAAAATTACATCTTTAATGCTGTTCAAAATGAGTATCTGTAGAGAACTTTTCATGCTGAATAATACTTTACACCTGTACCTGCTTTTCGGAAGAAATTACTAGGCCTACATACTTAATTGTGAGAATTTGAAATATTTCATAAATATTCTTTACATTTTTGTTCAAAGTAGGTATCTGAGGAGAATTTTAAATAATAAATAAGGATGTAGGCCTTATATTTATTTTTTTGATGAGTGATTTTCGAAAATTTGATTTATTTTAAATGAATACAACAATGTTGTTCAAAATTAATATCTTAAAAGGGATTTATAAGTTTAACAAAATAGTATGTTTGTGTTTCTCAGGAAAACTTATTTAAAGATAGTTTGATGAAAACGTATTTTTGAAAATTTGGTTAAAAGTAGAATATACGTTGAGTATTTTATGCACCAAGAGCTGTGGGCGTTAAAAAAATAAAACAATATCTCTTTTGGTGCACCTTATTTAGTAACCACAAGGCTACTCGCATTTTTTAAACACGTGGAGAAGGGATGAGAAAGACAAAATGTTTTAAAACTGCACTGATGTTTGCGTGGAGGGAGAGTTGGTGAGCCCCACCAAACCAGTCTATTGACTTCCTAGAGACCGCAACAGCCGATGTTGACGTTTTTGGCCACTACAATAAGGTTGTGTAAATAACGCAGGGGCGTAGTCAGGACAATTTGTGACCGAGTCACAACATGGAAGGAAAATTTGCATTGACTCACCATCTCTGCCTCCATTTGGCTGTTCTGCGAGGCTCCTCACAAACACATCACCTCACCACCCAGGCTGTTTTCAACTGAGACGAGGAACCTTCACCGAAGTTACGCCTCTAAGCTGCCCCACCCCAGAAAAGAAAATAAGAGACGATCGACATGCGCAGATCCGTGCAGTGAAATCAACAGTCAGTCGGGTGGCGCGAGATTTGAAATCTCGCCCAGAATATGTGAAGGCATTCCAGAAAAGTGCACTCCCCTTCTCCTGCCTTGCTTCCCGCGCTGTGAGATCACGTGACTCTACCTTGGTGTATATAATGGCAGGACTCTAAAGCCATGACACACATTTCTCCGCATTCTCTAGGTGAGACACTTAGTGTCAATTTAGATTTAGTTTACTTGTATCAACATTCTGTTTGGGTAACGATGAATTCTAAATTACGTTTTGGACAATATCTTTTTATGATTTAACTTTATTTATTATATATTGGAACTGCGATTTTTGTAGAAGTCATGGCAGCGCAGTTTGGGACTTAGAGATATTACTATTTAGGCTAACGAATCTCATCCGCTTCACAGATTGTTTTGGAACCATTAGTACCGCCATGTTTGATGTGCGGGACGTTTAGTTATATTGTACCTTTTGAGTACTTGGGTAAAATCATGTGGAAAGGTCATGTTACTGTCATTATTGGGGGATTGAATTTCCATTGATCTGAGCTTGGTTGGTCAAACCTGGGGCCGCGAGCCCACGCTCTTAGTGTATTAGTATTGTTAATAGCTAGGTTATTCAATTTTATGATGCATCTGTATAATGGCTCTTGGTTCCATTTTTTGAGCCTTAGAATGGCTGTGATGGTAACCCTTTTTGGGAACTCTCTCTTTTTCATAAGTTATTGGGGAGTCGCCGATGGCGAATAGTCTATGTCTTGTGTTTATTGCTAGTATGCGGGTTATTGTTGCTACATTAAATTATTATCATTATGCATTACGGATTTCTATGAAGGTCAATTTGAATGTTTGTTAATACTGTGGGTCCCTTCGGCGGCGATCTTATTACTCGGGGTCGTGGCCCAAATCTTTCTTTGTATATTATTTTTAATGGCCTTATTTTGCCTGCGCCTAACACTGGGCTTGTCCCACTCTTTTCTCAACGAGTATTGTTATTGTTACTATTGGAAATAAATAAGCTCTCTTGTGACCAACCTGACTTTTATTTGAGATATAAATAAAGGGGGGGGTTACAAATTCTTCAGTGGGGGAGGATATGAAGTAAAATTTCGGCAAATAGATATAAACCCCTAGATTTTGATTTTACATAAGAATTATTTTTTTTTAATATGTTTTATCTCTTGTGGCAGATTTAAACATATTTTCTACATTTTACTTTTTTTCTTGAAGTTGTTAGTATAATAAAAAAAAAAGATATTTTATTTAAATGATCTAACCAAACATTCTATGAAATTTGTCAAACTGTATCATAATGTGAAAAAAATCACCAAAAATAGGCCTAAAAATATACACTATGTAATTTCGTTAAAATTACCGAATTTATTAAAAATACTAGTTTTAAATATTTACACGTCATATAATAAACTGTTATTGTCCTACCTTGAGTTTGCATTATTATACAATCCCTAATCTGCGTGGGTTTTTTTTTTGTTTGTTTTTTTGACATTTTGTTTAAAACTTCTTCGGGATCAACCATAACTTCTGTCTGAATAGACATTAAAGCCAAACCATTAAGTCTATCCTGTGAAGTGGTGTTTCGTGGGTAGTTATTCAGCCACCTCAATGAGGAGAACCTTTCTCTGGTGGCAGTTGTTATTGGTAATGTCACTGCTAATTTAATAAAGTTGTGTACAGTCGGAAATATATTTTTTCCACATTCATTTAGGGCACTTACGAAGTCACAGGGATAGTCAGATCTTTTTATCCCTCTTCTTTTCCACACATGAACTTTGGAGGTATAGAAGAGCCATCATTGGACCACTGATCTGATCCAAGTTTCACAGCATATTTTTATTTTGCTGTCAGTCAGATTTGCACATTTTTCTGGGAGTAAAAAAGAAAGCATTTCCAAAACATTTTTGCTGTTTAGAAATCTGTCATTCATTTCTTGAATAAAAAGGTCAAGCAATGCTCTATAAAGGGAAACACTATAATACTCTCCAGGATTATTGATGCTTGAAGTGCAATCAGACATAGTAGTTTGTCTACCACAGAGTCGAGGTATCTGAATTGTAGCTCCTAGACTACCAGCAATTTGCTGGACCTCACGGTAAATGGCTTAAAAATGAGGTTTCGAAATTTTTTCTTAAACCAAAAGTTCTATTTTTTTCTGTATATCTAACACAAAGAGAAAATTGCTCTGCACCAGAAATATCTATAGTTTCATCTGCCAATATGCGAAAACATTCAGATGCATTGATTTTATTTACAATACTAGATAAATTATGTTACCACATGCTACGATTATTTCATTTTGAATATATAAACTAGTATACGATGAGTTATTCCCGCAATTTTCTAAACGGTTCTTTAGAGTTTCATCACCACTTTCATTTCTATATCGTAAAAGGGCTCTAAAGTTTCCTTCATTTTTCCCTAAGTAGGGAGCGTCTTCCATTGTTACTGGTCCGGAATCAGAGCAATTTCTTGTCGGCCACAAAAAACTACTGTCTTACTAACGGGCACACTTTTTTTCCTCTTTTCCAAAATTTGTTCTCATCTTCCTTTATACAGCTTACTTAGGATATTATCAAACTTGTTTCCAAAAATTGCTGAATGTTCTGAGCGGAAATGGAATATTTTTGGTGGTAGGCACTTGCTTCGTGCCTTCTAAAATCTTCTTTGTCGTATTTCCATCGTTTAAAAGGGACGTAAACAACTTAACATGATTTCCCTTGCCTACCTCAGAATCTTTAGTGAAAATAATACTATATTTACAAAAAGGCCCTTCTTTTAATTCCGAATAGGAAGGCCACTAGAATTCAGACAGCCATTTTTTCTGAAATTTTATGTTTCGTTGTCCAAGTGGAAACTTGTATAGATCATTAGGAACCCAGGTATTTTGAAGAAAATTATACTTTTCTACATGTGTACATGATTTCCCACCAATAGTCCAATACCAAGAAGGTTTGGAGTTGCTGAGGCGGAGTACTTACGATTATCAGGCTCCATGCGAGGGCTACATACAAGTGTAGTAAGCTCATTACTTGAGCACGCAAATGATTCTACCACTGAACTTTCACAAAAGGTGACATTTACAAACTTATTTCCACTGCCTTCTGCCACTTCTGAACTTGACTCACTAACATCATTACTTTGTTTAATAAAAAAAAGGTTAAAAGGTCCCTTTTGTCTTTTACTCATCTTTATCCACAACACACAACAGTCCACAGATTCCAGGGAACACCAATCCAATGCCAAAGTTCAGCACAAACTACCCTAGCTGCTGGAATGTGCCTCCACCCTACTGTAACGTCGACTACTCTGAGGAGGGGGGTTATGCCCCGTTACCTAGGCGCAACATTCCCCTCTTCCACCCGCTTGTTGGCGTTACACCATCCACGGCCACAACGTAGCTGCAACTTGACTTGACTCAAGAAAAAATCCCATATCAGTTTCATTCGAGAGTCGGGCCCAAGCTTTTAGTACAAACCTCTTCCACCAGTGCAACTGATCTGTGACTGACGAGTCACTTTCAAACCAACTCTTGTACAACTTTATACTAGTTTGTCTGTGTCTGTACTTTTTCGCAAACATTTTCATGGCTTTTCGGTAGTTTGTGTCCTTTTTCTCTACATGAGGTCCAACTTTTTCCACAAGCTCCATAAAAAGTTGTCTGGACATTCTGTAAAATGTGTTAAATTTACTGTCGTCCTTTTCAAGCCTTTTCGCTGCTATGAACACTCGTCTAGTTTGGTTTTTACTAATAAATGGATGAATCCACCATTTTCTTCTTCTTTTTTCCACCTTTTTCATATACCAGTATACGACCACATCATCATCATCTGAGCTGCTCGACATCTTGTGTTAAACTGATCTTAAACCGGTTGCGGTGGTGGACGAAGGGTCTAAGGCGCTTACACACGAGTGACAATACTAGCGTGTAAGTAGGAAATTATATTAGATTTACATTAGCTCCCGACTGAGGGTTTTCACATAATTTATTTATAATTTAATACATTTATTAAAGGGGGGATTTCGGGGGGGGGAATATGTCCCGATAT
>CABEEJ010000209.1:340690-366235 GCA_901482245.1 Timema douglasi
TTGGTTTGTGTGTGTGTGTGTGTGTGTGTGTGTGTGTGTGTGTGTGTGTGTGTGTGTGTGTGTGTGTGTGAGGTATGCGGAGGGAAAAGGGGGGATAACTAACCAGGTCCATATCTAATTTTTCCAGGGGTTAGGGGTTCTACTTGTGGTGGCTCGTGGTTAAGTCCCCAAATGGAGTTGTATAAAGAGTGATTTTTTTTAGCACCGCGTCTTACTACCCGTTCGGGTTGCACGCCTATGTACTAATAACACTAATGTGTTAGGGATCAGGAAGGTTTATTTAAAGGAAGTGCACAAAGTGCACACGCATCTGTGTGGATGGGAAAGTGGAAAACGATTTAGGGAAAAACCACCTTCGGTGCACCAGACCGGGATCGAACCTCGATCTCCCCGTCTTTGGCAGTCTAGTCTAACGCGAGTGTAACTGATCTCCTTCAAGTTAGCGAATGATGTAGTTTTTGGAGCTAAGTTTTCCCTCCTATGAGCCAAAGAACTGTATGGACATAATTTAGGCGCCACATGAGGGTATGGGTACCGGGCATTGTGTGCGACAAGGAAAAGTTTGTTATGTGAGTATCGGACTTTGATACATTAGTTAATGCGCGGGTTACTGACATGATGGTCTTCATGCTTCTTAAGTCTTTAGTTAGTATAGTTAAATCACCATCATATTTAATGTAGCCTTTAACTAGATTGCTAAGGAGGGACAACACATCCAAATAATTTATTGAATGTGAGAAAGCAGTGATGCACGTAAAATAAATTTTTTACTTCTTAACATGTCTTAGCAAACTTTTTATAGGCCTACTAAGTCCAAATGCTTCCAAATTTGCTATAGGCTATCCCCTATTTAAGAAATATATGGACAAGAGAATCCAACTGCATGTGTCTCCAGGCAGTGTTACAAAGCCTAAATTAATTATTGTGCGACACAATGAGCGCTAATGAGTGATCTGGGGGTAGTTACACATTTCAAGTGTTATCTATCTGGACACCCCTTTTTATTGATTACAGACCATGATGCTCTAAAATGGTTAATTAGTCTTAAGGATCCTAGTAGTCGACGCTTAAAATAGATTTTAAACTTAAGTGGATCTGAATAAACTGCTAAGCACAAACCAGGAATAGTATAAGGAAATGCTAATGCTACGCCAAGTAAAATAAGGTTAGTTACTTTGGATACAGGAGACAATTTGAAACTGGACCAAGAACGTGATCATTTTTACCAAGAGTAGAAGAATAAACCAAAATTTCAAAAAATAAACAATATTTTGTTCAAGCAAATACACTTAGGATGAAGGATAGTTGTGCCTGAAAATTTGAGTGAAGACAATCCAAGAGAGTGTCACGACTTTCTATTTGCAGGATATGGAGGAAGAACAACAGATATTTGTATCGCAGAGCAGTATTGGGGGCCGAGACGTCAATTTTTTTTAGCACCGTGTCTTAATACCCGTTTCGGTTATATGGTTATGTACCAATTATTCTAATGATTTTAGGGATGAGGAAAGTTATGTATAGAAAGTGTACCCATATTTTTGAGTTAGGAGAATGGAAAATCATTTAGGAAAAACCACCCTCAGTACACCCGACCGAGATTCGGACCTCAATCCTCCTGTCATTGACAGTCCAGTCTAATGTAAGAGTAGCACATTAAACCATGAGGCCACCTAAGCAGGTATGGGATCGATAGATATGTTATAATTTAGGTTGATAGTAATAAATGTACTATGTGCAAAAATAGAGGAGCTAAGTTAGTAGAACTACCAGAAATGACCCATAGTTTTAAAAGAGTCTGAGTGAACATTGTAGGACCACTTCCCAAATAATTAGCAGAAAATCAATCAATTTTAAAGATTTTTGATCATTTTACCGGATATTTAGTGATGGCACCCCTTCCATACCACAAGCTGAGATAATTTCCAAGGTGTTAATAATTGAATAGGCGTTAATTTTTGAATAGATACTTAAATATAGAGTAATGACGAGTATACTTTTAGACCAAAGTACAAAACATCTGAAGTGAATATACAAGTGTGTTAATAAAGATCGATGAACTGCCTTACCCCCTAGTGGTAGAGACACGGACAACGATATACTGGCTGGCAAGGCAAGCTCTGCTTTGTAGTAACACTGCAAGCATGCTCAGGGCGAGACTTAGCAACAGTTGTACTTGTGGTAAACTGACAAAAATGTACTAACAACAATCAGTACAGCATCCTTACTGTAAGCAGTGAATACTGTCATAATCAACGCTAATAACCTGTTCTACTCTAATAAACTAACTACTAAAATAGACTGTACAATATTAGCCTCGGATGACCAAAGCTATAATGGGCAGATGAGTTTAAAACTGAAGGGCCTATTGGTTGACAAACTGGCGAGAATACAGACTATTGGAACGTGGGATGTGAAAGGGGGGTGTGGTAAAGATAATGAGTTGTTAAAAGAAATGATTGGAAGAAGAATTGGCATTCTGTGTTTATGTGAAACCAAGCGAGCCAAATGATTATGTGGATGATGACGAAGAAGAAGAAGATGATGATGAATATGAACTCAAGTATCCAATCTATGCACCCAATGTTGATGATGCTTTATATTCTGATTCTCTTCCTTCAAGTCAAGATGTGGTGAGTGTTTTAAATACGCTAATTAGATAATAATATTTTATATTACTAGGATTGTATGGATATTTTAAAGGATACATTATTATTTTAGATTGCTTAAAGTTATAAAAATATGTACAGATGTTTCAGACTCCAGTCAAACGAAGAAAAACTTACAAAGTATCTCCAAAGAGCTTCTACAAAATGCAAAATATACCTCTGCTAAATTTGATGCCAGTTTCTACAAATACAGAACTCAAGCCTACAAATAAAACATCAGTTCCTAATAAAGAATCTTTTGAAACAAATGAGATTGTTTTTGATACAGATGACATTGGTAATAACTTAGAGCCTGAGATTCCTCATGCAGAAGTAGTAGCTCATTTGAAAAAGAAAACTCGCAATAAAAGAGCTAACCCAGATGGATGGCAGTGTAACAATTTAAAAATGAAGATTCAATCTGGACAAGCATATGTGGCTGGAAGTGGCGATAAAAAAGAATCTAAATCTGTTAAGCCCCAAGACTGTACTAAATGTATTCGCAAATGCAGTTTTAACTTCAATGAAGNGTGGCAATAAAAAAGAATCTAAATCTGTTAAGCCCCAAGACTGTACTAAATGTATTCGCAAATGCAGTTTTAACTTCAATGAAGAAAATAGGAATAGGATCCACACTGAGTATTGGAAATTAGCTGATGTAAACAAACAGAGACAGTACCTAAATTCATTGACTGTTGAAAAAGAAAAAGAATTGATTCGTACAAAATCTGAAGTTTCTAGAAGACAAAACACCAGAGTCTTTCACCTAGTCAAAAAAAAGGAGTCAATACAAGTATGTCAAGTTTTTTTAGCCACGTTTGATATATCAGACACTGTTGTGAAAAATGTACTTAAAAAAAGGAATGTCTTTAACATGGTTGATATTGAAAAACGTGGACGACACACTCCAGGAGTATAGAGACCTGATAGTAGCCGAGGGTACATTATAAATCAAATAAATTCATTCCCATAAGTTCCATCACATTACACACGCAAAGACACGAAAAAAGAATACCTAGCATCTGATCTGAATGTTTCAAAAATGTACGACATTTATCTTGATAAGTGTGACTCAGAAAATGTTGTTCCCGAGAAACTATGGTTTTATCGTAACATTTTTGATAGTAACTTCAATTTATATTTTCACACACCCTGAAAGGACATGTGTGACCAATGTTACAAGTTTGAGCACATGACGGAAACGCAAAAGTTTTTAAATCAAGAGAAACAAGACAGCCGCATGGAAAAAAATAAAGCTCGCACTTTCAAAGATTTATTTAAAATAAAAGCAATCAATGGTGAGTGCCAATTTTTGGAATTTGATTTTGAAGCTGTACGATACTGCCCAGCTATAAAAGCAAAGGCTATTTTTTATAAAAGAAGACTGGCTGTATACAACCTAACAGTATACAATGTAGCAACACGAAAAGCGTTGAATTATATGTGCATGAAGCCACTGCTGGCCGAGGCTCAAAGGAGGTGGCATCTTGCCTTTTTGATTTTTTGAAGAAGTCCACCCAAGATTGTAAAGAATTTGCCTTCATGTCAGATACATGTGGCGGGCAAAATCGAAATGATCATTGTAGCCACAATGTTTCTTTATTCAGTACAAACACTGGACATTACGGTTATAGATCAGCTATTTTTTGAACTGGGCCACTCCCAGATGGAGTGTGACTCGGCGCATGCCCACATTGAAACAGCCAGCAGATATATTGAGATATATGACCCATCTGGATGGTATACAGTGGCTAGACTTGCTTAAAGAAAGAAAATATGAGGTTCAAGAAGTAAATCAATCTGAAGTATATGATTTTAAAAAGTTGCAGGAAGAAGTTATTAAAAATAGAAAAAGTTGATGTCAATGGTATAACTGTTCGCTGGCTAGACATCACATGGTTTCAATACAGAAAGAGCGATCCTGGTAGCATATATTTTAAGCATGACCAAAATGCATCTGCATTTGAATCATTTAAAGTATATTCCATTCACCGTAGGAATTGACTTCTGAAAGGCCTTTTTCCCTACCATAAATCTACTATATAGTAGGATATTGGTAGGAAAAAAGACCATTCAGAGAGTAACTCCTACCGTGAATGGAATATATCTCGAAGAGAACGTAGAGGCTTCTGTATCAGCAACTTGACCTTGAGCCAAGCTTACCATGAACCCTTGAAATTTAAAAAAGAAAAGCTCTCGGACTTATTGGGGTGGTGCTCCAGTGGTGCTATAAGAGAACAATACCACAATTTCTACAAACTTCTGCAAGGAACAGAAGAAATTGATGTATCATCAGATGAGGACTAACTAAAGTTTATTAGTAGACTCTTACTAGGAGGAGGCTAAACCATGCTTACAATGAGTGTTTTTTTCAAATCTAAATAAAAAAATTGATACTTTGTTATAAGTTAAGTTTAATGTTCAATTTTCAATATTTTGTTTTTTCAAAACTTAAAAATCATTTAAAGATATTATTTATAGTAATGTCTATTAAAGTAAAACATGATAAATAATGAAAAATAGTCTAATATTGTTCCCCTTTCAATGAAAAAACTTGTTGGTGACAGCTAATAATTTTCATCAAGTTGACATTATATCAAGGTAAACTTATATCAAGTCCGTGTCAAATAAACTTATCTCTGTAAATAAATTTAGTGTACATTTGCCGGTGCCGGTAGGCTTTATTTTGCGAAACGGTACATACAGTCGCAATACCTTTTCCTACAATTTGGTGTGGTATTTGTATGTATCTTTCCACAGCCTGTTTGGTGGCCATCGCTATCAAAACGTCAAAATCAACATCGTTTCGGTGTCCATGGCTTATGGTGATCCCACGAACCTTGCACACCGTTTTTATTTTGGCAGGATCGCCACCAACACAAACTCGGTACGCATAATTCTTGGATCCCCCAGATACAAAGGCGCTAATATAGCTTCCCGGACCGTAATCTTGAAGCTCATCAGTGATGTCACCTAAAAAGTTTCCGGTTGGCAGACTCCAATCGCCGGGGTGTTTCGTGAATAAAACTCTATTTGTATCATGATACAAAAATCTGTCCCTCAATTTTTCAAGGATGCTGTATAAGTGCAACCTAACCATAGCTGACGAGTAGCATGAAACCGACCCATTCGTGTTAGGGCTAAGGTGCAACGCGTCACGAGCATACTTGTAATTGAGGAACATAACCTCATCATTAACATCAATGTTGATGTCCACGGTGATGTACGGATATGTAAGGTACTTGTGGATGCCCTGATAGTCGTTGACAACGGCTACGTGTGGTAAATATAGTATTTGCCCAAAATGTCCCCATAATGAATTTAAAAAGAAATTAGTCAGTGTGCGGAGACCAGAGTTTTTACAAACAGAACCAAATTAGAATTTAACACCTTCCACGAACATGAAATTGCTCTTTTCCATTGATGTCTTGAATGGGGCCTGCTTCATACAGCAGAAATGACCATAAGGACGAGGGACCTCGCATACTCTACAAAATGTCTCATAACACCTGCGTGCATAATTTGACTTTTCCAAACTGAAACATTGCCCACAGACCTCACAAACTCTTTTGACATCACAGATTGGCATGTGACCTCGCAAAAAAAACAAACGGGATGCTTATGGTTATCAAAACAAGTCAACGACACTCGCGGCAAAAGTACGAATACCTAAATGCGGCTGTTAAGGATGTTATGACATCAAAATGGTTTTGCTTATTGTCGTGAAAATACAAATCAAGGTAGCCCTTAAAAGTAATGTTCGGAAGGGGTAGGATCCTCATATAGGACTTGTTTCCCCCGACGTTCCCTAAAAAACTGCGATTTTGTATTCGGGAAGGTAAGTTTGAAATTGTTTCTGTTCAGTGAACAACCATGCACGGGCAAGGCGAATTGTATCGTCGCAATTTTGAATCGTAATGTTTCCTTTTCTATTATGGCTATATATGCTAACGGGAGAATATTTATCACATTTATGACTATCCCTCCCGCGTGGCTCTTTGAAGTGGTGTAACTTGACATACAAGGATGACGACGCCAGGAACGAGGCATTGCTTTGTAACACTCGTTCTACATTAGAGAGCACAGCCTGCACATCAAGCTGATTTGCTCTTCTATATAACACAAATACAGCTCTTAACGAGGAGTCTGTGCTGTATAATATTATACCTACGTGATCCTCGGCGCTAACTCCATAATTCTGGAGACGTCCTAACAAAGCATTGGTTTGATCCTCGAGCTAGGTTTGAGTGTCACGATTGCTCAATGGCCTCCCTAATTGTATGATCAATTCACACCCGACATAAGTTATTGTTTAACCTGTGAGAACTGTCAGTTAGGGTAACTTAACTCTTATGTGTATTTGCTGGCTCGCTTTCCTGGCCGATCATTTTATCTGAAGCTCTATTTGATAATTAATTTGTTGCTATAACAGGACAATTTGAGGTCAATTTGAATATCAATTTAGTATATATTAACTAATGTATTTTTGAGTTGTCATTTATGGGCAAGAGTATTGAATTACGTCTGAAATTACCTTTGATAACTTGTCTCTCAGAATATGATGCCGTCTGGGCTCTGGCTTGTTTCTAAGACTCATCTATCCAGTTCATGCCAGTTAAATAAATGTTTGCCTCTAATATTTATATAATTATATTTCCAATACCTAACGATTTATGTTGTCTCACTCTCTAATTGAGTTATTTGTAATTTACTATCCGAATAAAATAACTCTCTTGTAACCATCTCCGACTGTTATTCCTGAGTGGTGATAAAGGGTGGAGCGGGGTTACAACATATTCACAAATTTATTTCTATTAAAAAAAACCCTCTAACTATCGAGTTGTTAAGGAAAAAGAACACTGTTGGACTTTTTTAACATTATTTTGGGGTGGATAATATTTTGTATTAACTCATCTCAGTTTTTTTTTAGTTCTGTGTCTACTACTCGTCCGGGCATATATAGCTCACTGTAGAATTATATTACATTGGATCTTAACGTTTGCGTAGTAATTTTTCACTGACCCTACCTTAATTTATATTTACCACTTTTATCGCCCCACAAATTGGTTTTATTCCCTGATTGACAAACAATTATCTACAGACTGCCTCTCTTTTATATATATATATATATTTTTTTTTTTTCTGTGAATTCTTGTCCGTTTTTAGATTTACAAAAATAATTAGTACAGTTTCTGTAAATAATACGTTGGATATTTATGTTTAAAAGCGTAAAGATAAATTTTTCTTAGCTGACGGTGTATGTATCTGCTAGCACTTTCTAAAAAGAATTGTCTAACGTGGTCCAACTTTTTCATCCCAAGGGCCAAATTTGATTTTTAGTTGGAACCACAGCCCGAAGATATATTTAGTAATCCTACACAACACTTAATAATCAACTTCTTCCTATACTTATATATAAATGGCGTTTTTTGTTAAACTCGTTTAAAATTTACTAGCTATACAAGTTTATTAATCTCCCCAAATTGTATTCTGAGATGTGGATGCACACACACTTTTAAAAAACAACGTCGCATTATAAATACATAGATTTTTATTGATCAAATAAATGCATAATTAAATGCAATCATAGTCTTTTAGAATAAATATTTGTATTTTAATCATAAGCTATTTCATATCTTCCACCCCTAGATTTTCCTCCAGGATATCGAAAGGGCCACATTTCCAGTGAGCGTGGGCCGCATCTGGCCCCCGGGCCACCAGTTGGACCACACTGCTCTAGCCGATGTAAAAAGTTGAGAAGTTACAGATAAAACAGCTTCGTAAGCATCTCTCTTGCAATGCCCAATGACAACACTTGCCAAAGCTATGAAACGTATTTGCTAATCATAGCCGTCAGAGCTATGCTTCGAGTAACTTTTCTTCTGTTTGTTCGATCGAAGCCTACTTCGGGTTACCTGTCTATAACAGACTGTCCTTGTAGTCAATTGTTTCCCCACGTATGATTTAACAGGTGATTCAACTGTCAGATTATAGGGCACTTGATTTAGATGTGACAGGTGGGCAGTTCACGGGGGAATCCCCTCCACCCTATCACAATGGTGTGACCAGTCTCCGTGAAGGTTGTCTCTTTATGACCGGGAATTGAAAGATGTCATAGTTAGGAATCAGGTCATGACCGTTATTCATTTACTACCGGAATACACTTCAAAAGTTTATGTGTTCATTGAGGTCCGTAGAGATGCGTAGAGTACACAAACTGAGTTCTAGTAGAAACACAACAACCATGACCAGTTTACATCCCAATTATAAGAAACTCCTACCGGTGATCACACTGTACCAAATAGCTCTATGCAGGTCTAGGGCTACAGGTAGCACATATTATAATTGAAAAGCACATAGTTTAAACAACATATACATTTATTAATAGAAAAAAACATAGTTAAGAAAGTAATGGTTTACAATAATATAGTTGGAAATACATATGAAGTTTGATCCAAACAGTTAGGCTTGAGAATTGAGACTGTGGCTATAAGGGCTGTGCAGTCGCCAGGCCACAGGTAGAAGTATTTCTAAAAAGGAGAACAATTAAATAAATACTAATAGAAAAATATAGGACAAGATATAAATGTAACTTATCAATCAGTTTTGCTTGATTGGGCCTTCAAAATAGTATTCATTAAACATTTCGGATAACAAGCTGTTGATAACAGCAGTCGATGGCTAAGAAACAGGTGTCAACAAAAGGACTATGGCTGGTTACATTCCCCTTTGGTACTGCCAGGGCATTCAATAGTACATAAAGTTCTAATAGCAAGTGCATTAAGAACAACACAAACAATAGGAATCGATTGAAAGGCAAAAGTAAAAGGGTATTATTTGCGCGGACCCCACTATGACTCTAGTGCAGTTCCCTGGGTTGCGTACCGAAATTAATACTGCACGTGAAGCGTGACTACTTGACCAACCCAAAACACTGATTTCTATCAACTGAATTGTAATAAGGTAAACAAAACAGACAACCCGGGGGTAGCCATCCATAAATTGAACTGATGCTCACGACGTACAAGGCGTCATGACAAATTTTGACTCAAAGATAAAAGGAACTTGTGGAAGTTTATAAGTCCTTAACTAAGACATTATAACTTTCTACGCCAGAGGCTCATTATGTAAAGACATAAAGGTCTATATATATCAACATAGTCTACAGGACTGAATTATAATATTTGAAAAACAAGCAATAAAGAGACTCGTCCCGCATTCTGAAGGACACAATATTTAATCAATAAAATAAAGCTTTGAGTTAGCAAGTCAACAAGACTTGAAGTTGATTAACTGTCAACTAGACATACTATCAATTCGAAAGAAAATCGTCTCCGACATTATACAAAAAACTAAAAGGGTGCAAACAGATATATCTCATCTTTATAACAAAAGTTAGATTCTAAGTCATAAGGACTCGTCGATTACTTTACAATACTGGATAAATCGAAATCTGTGGTTCCATCCATAGCTTCGGTAAATCCCACGGCCTAGACTTCATAGGTGGCGTTGAAATGCGTCATCCTGTGTAAGGTGGCGGTGAATCCGACTCCCCAATCTTCATGATCAACGTAACGATGCTGGAGTCCTTCCTTCAACGCAGGGATACAGTAAACTGGTTCTAATGTGAACCGGGACATGGGTCCTTATATAGTTCACAACCTGATACGAATGGAAGAAAGCAGAAAGGATGATAAACACAAGAATATAGAAAGTAAAACTATGGACGAAGGCGGGCAGAAAGAGAGAATTAACAAGAAAAATTCACTTGCGGGGAGAGGGAGGACCAAGCTTCCTTGGCTCACAACTAGAGTCTCTCAAAGTGGAGTGGGTCAGTAGGTTGAAGTTTATAAGCATTCCTTTCCTTAGCCAGGTGTTATAATGTAAGCACGTGGGGAGGCCATCGTTGAATAGTTTTGAGCTTCGCATGTGGGACAAATGAATCTATAGACATCTTGAAGAGGTGAGCAAACACCAAAGCATCTTATATTCAAAATATATCTGTTTTAATTATGGTATTTAGGATCCGTTATTTTTATGAGAATTTGTGATATAGATGTAGTTTACTATATTTTCTTGTAGACGGCATGGCAACCGTATGTGATTTTTATCTGACATCATCCAATGGGAAAAGCAATGCGTCATAGTATTTTATTCATAATTATGATAATATTAATCCTCTTCTTTGATATCTACTCCAGTTTTTATCAAAAGACAATATTTTTGACCAACCACGTGTTTGAATGTAGGGAGAAACGTAATTGTATTAGACTGCATCTTCGGAGTAGACTCAATTAAATATGTAAATATAGTTTCTTTCTTGCATAAATCATTAAACTATTGATTTTTTTAATTGTAGCTGTCCAATCTATCTTATTGACATGCTACAACATGGTCTAAGGTGTGTGCTTTGATAGAAACTCGATTATCGTTGACGAAGACGTCGAGACTTGAATCTCGGCTGGGTGCGCTAGAGGATTGTTTTCCACTGTGGTTTCCCGATTCTATCTCCACGTGAATGTGGGTATAGTTCATCTCAGTTACCCTCCTTAACTCTTTCCTGTAGAGCAGGTATTTCATAACCTCGCTGCTAAGCCTACAAATAATACACAAATAATTTTACAAAGATACAGTTTGTGTTTTCGCCGGATGTTGAGCCTGGACTCCTGAGCTTCAACGGTTACTCTGGAGTCAACAAGGCTGTAGGTGGGTCATTTTTTTTCTCCCCCGCCCTCCCCAACCCCGAGTAACCTAACCTAGCCCAACCTAAAATTGCTCTAACTAATCTAAACTTGGAATATGTATTTGGTTATAGGAACCAAGGGGAAAATAATAAAGTAACCATGTAACCCCAGAACTTTCAACATAACATTAAAAAAAATTGTGGATTTTTACAGCTGGTTTTGGGGAAAAATTGAAATAAAAACACTTTAAAGTTACAGAAAACATGGTTTTAATTTTATATCAATTAATAAAATATTGCGCAAAAGAATTATTTTAATAAGTACAATATATTTAATTTACATAAACATAATAATTAAATGGGATATATGAACACAAAAATAAATGTAGCAATTTAAATTTAGAGTATTTTTGAAAATTTGACATGGTTAATTATAAAGAAACTTTTTTGTTTTTGACAGCAATGAAATCATCTATGTTGGATGAAAATTTAAGCTCTAATGAAAGTTCATTTTCGATTGATAAAATCGAACAAGCTGATAGGCTTTCTTGTTTTATTGTTGATCTTATGTAGATTTTGGTGTGTTCTATTATTGCAAAATACCTCTCTTTTTATATTACAACTACTGGTATCTCTACTACTTAGAAACAAAGTGTCGGTCTGTATAGTGTGGTCTCCCCTGTTGATTCGGTATCGTTCGTGCAGATTGGATGTTAAAATTGAAATTTCACCAGATTTTGAACTTACATGGTCTTTTATTTTTTTAAAAAGGTTGTCATATTTGTAATAATCCAATATGGCTGTTAGCCTATAATACAAAATGGCGGCCATAACCCATCATTAGGACACGCTACGACATTTAAATTTACCTTTAAGCTTCATATTATGCATTTTGTTTTTCTTTATTTGTTTTCCTTTGACTTAAAATTTTAATTGTTCTCACCTTATTATGATAAAAAATGCATTTTTGTTGTTGTTGTTTTTTTGGTGCTTTTAGCACTCAGCTGACACCTTCACCACTTTAAAAAAAATATATAACATTAGTTCCTTCAATAATAATAGTTTGTGATGGACGTGCGGAAGCCGTCAGCTACATTATGTGTGATAAATTAAGATCACGAGCTATCAGATAACGCAGCCACCTTCGACTCGGGAGGGCTTTATGCTGCCAATAATACATTGACAATTATTTTACGAGTGCGCATAATAATTATTATTGATGCCTTAAAATACGAGTGAAGAATGGCCCAGGGAACAGGACAACTCCTGGAGTTAGGAAAGGTGTTAGGGCAATGACATACTAAGCTAAATTCCTGAGCTCAATTACTGTTTCCAGGTTTAATTCTAAAAGCTTATATATTTAATCCATAATGATATGCGCAGCTTAGAGCATTGACGTACTTAGCCGAAGGTCCCAGGTCCCAGGTTCAATTCCTGTGTAGAGATATAATTTTTTAATTTAAATAATAAAATATATAGATACTCTGGAATGTTATGGTACTATTATAAACTTAATTAATAATGATTTTAAAGTAAACATTCCACCTTAATTACGTTCATTGACGGCATTTTGTATTGTAGGTTGGACACCATATTAGATTATTGTAAAAATGCCAACCTAATTTTCCTGTTGCCGCTATGTGAATTCATAATCTGGTTAAAGTCCGCTTTTAAGAGACAAAATGCACGAAAAAACATTGTGTACCACACTAATTAGTGTGTTTATATCCTATGATCTCTGGAACCGCTTTACTGATCGCAATACAATTTTTTATATCATGTAGATTAACACCGGGGAGATTTTAGTGTGTTGATCAAATTAATTAACTAAAAAAATTGATGTTTTTTTAAAAGATTTTGTATTAAAACGCTTAATCAATGGTGGATTCTACTATTGAATGTAGAATTCATTATTTATTTGTATAGCTTGATCACCAAATCCAAAGAAAGATTACAAAATACATTTTTATTATAAATCCAAACTCCAAAGCGAAATAATATTTTAGTTTAGTTGGAGATTTTAAATTTACAGATCTTTATAAAGGAGTTTCGGTATTTATACGATCGCCTATTTACTATAAAAATACTGAAAATATTTGAATGCTGTATTTTTCTATTTTATGTTGAATTACAGTATAACCTTTATAAGTTATTTGAAAATTATCTACGTCTTCAAGGGGCTGAGCAGTGACGATTAAGTCAGTAAAAATGTTTTATATACACTGGTGCTAGGCAAAAGTGAGAACTGCCACAAGTGCGTCGTCAACTGTTAAGGCTTCAGGGGGGAAAAAAATTAGACCCGACGGTATAGATTAGGTGATAAGTTCAGATATTCTGGATTCAAACATCGACCCACAAATGTGATTAAACATATGGTACACATGACCCATAAGGACTTTAAAATCGATCGTATCCGTGCATGCAACAAAACCTACCCAAAGAGTTTTCAAATAGCTACGTTGGCGGGCATGATGGATATCCCAAATAACGCGGATGGCATCCCGATAATTGAGGGCGCTTTGCATCGATCCGTTCTTGAGCGTGGAAACAAACAATCGTTCAATTCTCACATTAATGGGGAGCTACGCAGTTTCATCAAACCATTAAGTATGTATGTAAGTAAAACAATAAGGGCTGAAGGGCTATGTCCTCAGCCAGGTATATATCATACACCTGAATAACACAGTGTGTTATTATTTGAGAATGCAGATCCATGTCATCAAAGGTTCAACTTAATTTGAAAACTTACATACCGGGAGCGATGTAGTCCATGCATCTTACCCATTAGCTTGCAAAGCACTGAGACTTTTAGAAGACGACTCACACTGGAACAATAGTTTATCAAAATACACTTTGTGTGGCTCTTCTTCCTCACTCAGATATTTGCTCTCCAGTGTAGGCCTATTTATATTCTTCACGTGACAGATACTCTCACACTTTGGGTTACCCACAGGAAAAGAATGTTGGAAGATATTGAAGAAAAGATCAATCAGTGTACAATTTGAACGTCAATGGAAATATTTTTAATGCAGGCTGTAGTGAACTAAGCCAAATTGTAAGGTCTTTCTCTGACAAGACCGTGAAGAACATGAGTCTTATTCTACCGGAAAATTTATAAGGATTTATATTCTAAAGTGATTATTTGAGAGCGATGACGAATTACCGGCAATTTCTAATACTATATTTGAATATAAAGAAGCCTCTATTGAACATAGAACAACCTAGCGTGTACATACATGCATTAAGTGTTCGAGATCCAGTAGGAAGTAGAGATAGGCTAAACAGTGATTTTACGATATCAGTGACTACAGTGACTGTGATTTTAAAATATCGGTGATTTATAACAGTGATTTTTCACAGTGTCTTGACTACCCATATCGTTACTAAACTGAAATAAATTCACTTTTTGAATCAACGGTGAAAGATCAAAGAACAACAATTACTTTAAGAATAAATAATATACTTTAGATTGAAAATGTAAATTACCGTATGTTTATTTCAGTTGCAGTTTATCAAAGCAAAGACCGCCACTGTTCACACCTGCTGATCACCATATTGTCAACAGAATGAAGTATGAACGTGAACTGATATTTTGTCAATCACGGTCAAAGCTATTATTTAGCTGCTGTCCGAGTAGGCGCGTACAATCGAGTATGGAGTATGGAGTATTTCTGAGTACTGGGTATTTACTCGAATAATCCCATGGCATTCGGTTGTCGGTTGGAACTTGGAAGGAGAACTAATTACTTGGAAGTTTGGCGGCTTGCAATGGAAGTTCTTTCTGTCGGCACTCGGCACTGACATTGACATTATTGACATACAGTTACCTAATCTCCGGGTTTCGTGTTGCCTGACTAATGTACAGTCAATACAAAAGTATGCGTTTTTAGAAGTTTAATACAATTGAAAAATAGAGAAATAAAATATGTTATTTAGTATTTTATAGTGAAATGTTATGTAATTTGGGCAAAATTAGTGGTCCAACAAACATTATGTTAAACTTGAATACCAATATTAACTTATTTTACGTACTATGAGAAACTCTTGTAATTGTGTAATTTATTTAGTGATCTATTTCACTACAATTAAAATTTATGTGAGATTAAAAATGAACATAACATAATGGTGATTTGTTTAGAAAACGTTTGGAAAGCAGGTCATATATTATATTATTGTAGTGTTATTTTATTTTAAATACCGTACATATAATAGTAGATGAGCTATACATCTATTAGAAGCAAATAAACCTATAAGATGCTAGAAAATATTTAATCAATTATTATATAAACACACTTTAGATTAGACTATAGGATGATGAGGATCATCAACGCATTGTAAATAATATAATAAGGTTTATTTCTATTTTTTCTATTTTGTTACTTATTTTAATTCATTATTTACGATTTTGGGGATAGGATCACCGAAAAAAAGAAATGATTTTTTTTCGTAGCCTACTTTTAAAAAGAATCCGAAATGTGATTTGCTTAGTAAGCTAAGCTTGCTTTTGAATTTTGCTCTTAACAACAAATGTTTTGTATTGAAAATGCATGTGAAGGAAACATTTAAACTATTAAAGTCATTTTTACGTAGCAATCTTATACTGTTTTTGATAAATGAGCTCTAAGAGATCAAGTGTTTTAAATAGAAATAACACGTAAAACATGCCAGTCAATAAGGTCGATTCTCAATTAGTTGGTAGAAAATAAAAAATAAAAGAATAACAAAGGCCGTGAAGCGAGTATTTATTCGAGTGTCTAGAAAAAGAAGCAATACTAGCTCCGTAGCTCGAGTATTGCGAGTATTTCGAGTATTGTGAGTATTGTGAGTATTTCGAGTATGCGAGTATTGCGAGTATGCGAGTATCTCCGATCACTGATATCTCAAACACCGATACTTTTGGGATCGAGTAACTGGGAGTATCAGTGATCAAATGGTATCGGTGAAAAAATCACAGTCAGTGATATATCGCCAATCTCTAGTAGGAAGTGTTATTTTAAGATGCTCTGAAGGTAATAGAAATGCTTTTATAGTTTATTTATTCTTAGCTAAGCCAAGTCTTAAGGGGTGTGTTGCCTTTGCAGTGTATTCATTGGGTATAGCCGCTACTTTGTTAGAAGGGGAATAACAGCTAATACAACATTTAAATTACCTTTGTATTTTTTCTAACGACCAAATTGCTGTATGCAACATATCAAAGAAAAGTTTCACATCAAAATTAATGCAAAAAATATATCTTATATTATGGAATGGGAGTAATTTGCACAATAAGACCTATATAGGACTGTGTAAGATTTCAGTAGCAGCAATATGACTATACAAGGCGTCCCCGTATTGTTCTCAGGAGACTTCTAACAAACTCTACTGGTCATTCCGAGAGTCACTAGAGTTAAATAGGTTAACGACAACCTGAAATGATCCTACATATGCCCTTTCGCTCTCGCTCATAGAAATTATTGTGTGCTGATATAATCGGTTGGTTCTGAAGGTGCGCACGTTCGACACGTCCAATACTACTAGTACTACTACCTTACCATGGTTTTTTTTTGTGTGTACCAGATTATACAAGTCTGGTGTCGAAGGTGTACAAACTGTCATTAAATTATGATTTTTACGCCACTTGAAGCCCAAAGTGTGAGACATAAAACATCCAAAGCCACATAGCAATGAAAGGTATAACCCCATTGTGTTCAGGCAGCCTCGTTTATAGCCGGGAACACAAAGGTGTTGTGTTTCAAACGATAGTAAACATTTTTTGAGAAACTTCGGGTTGAATTATGATGACATTTAAGTGGTTCGGAACCGGAGGGTACCACTAAAGAGAGGGCAATAGGGCACTTATCCCTCATCCACCCCATTACCCTCAAATGTATATGAGGGTTATCATATATCAAATAGTCTTGAAAATTGGAAACCCCCTTCTAATTCCTGAAACCCCATTTTGAATTAGAAGACTTCTCTGGCTATCTGAGATGACTATTCTTCGTGCTCACCAAAATGTATACATTTTCTAGCACAGAATATGTATTTTTTTCATTTTTATAGTTTTTAAATTCCAATATATTCATATATTCAATATATATACTGGAGCAGAATGACTTGATGGAAGGTCCGGGTTGTAGTGACGATGATCGTCTGGAACTGACATTTGGTAGATGTTGATAATATGATCATCTGGAGCTGTCATTTGGTAAATGTTGATAAGATGAGAGTCTGGAGGTTGAATATTGAGGTTGTGTTTTGGTTAAATGGTCACTAAATCTGTCAGTTACAAGACATGACATGCAAGTATTAAAGTTATCTTTATTTCTAACTTCACATCCTATGTACACTAAAAATACGGGGGGGCGAGGGGCTAAGATTCCTTCCTTTATCTGGTTTTATTGCCTCCTCCTCCTAGGCGCTGTTGGCTGTTGTCTTATATAATCGTACCCTGCTGCGCGTCTTCTAGTGAGTGGGTGGACATAGGCCTAATATAATATAAAAGACGTAAAAATTAAATTCTTTCTTAAAAATAGAAATCATGTACAATTAAATAGCACCAATGCTATGAATACACTTGGGGAATATTGTAGGTGGGGGGAGGGGGGGTTAGAAATTCCCCAATCCCCGTTCCAGGAGTACCTGTCAACCAAATAACCAGCTTATAATTATTTTAATCGGTACTTCATCACTAAGTTTATAAGTGATTTAATTCTAAGAGTATGAATTTGGAGCTTAACTTAGAGGAAATGCACCCGTATCAGCGTCTAACGAATCACCGTGATAAATCACATGTGACACGCCGCCCCTAGTGCACCCGGCCGAGATTCAAAGCTTGACCTTCCGGTCATCAGCTACCCGGTATATTGAAATTTTACGCCTTAGACCATATGACCACAATTTCAGGTGGGTTTACAGCTCCAAGATAATGTTGGGTAACCTCCACAATAGTTTAAAGACTATGTACATAGTTTGAATGTGTTTATTGAAGTTTTAGGGCTTAAGAACTAAATGTAGTCTGACCTACTGCTAACATCTGTCCCGTCAAGTCTTTTAAACCTGGTGGTGTATGTCCTTTATAGCCTTGGTGTAATCCTGAGTCTGTATTTCAAACCTAGCTTGGGCTCGAGCCAAGTCTTGGGTGTTGCTGTTGAGAGTGGTGAGATCCGACCTAAACGCCCCCACGTTACGTTCCTGCAGTAGTCGTTGGGTGTGTCCCTCCTGTCTCACGGAACTCAGCCCTTCTTTTAGTAGCGTGTTTGTAATCCTTTGGCTGACGGTCAAGGTCTCGTCAAAGTCAGTCTTAGTGACCACTACCTTTTTTAACTCAGACAGACAGCGAGAGAACGTCTCCTCTGACGAGCGGGTCAAGGCTTGGACCTCTCCCATGGTCTTTTCTCGTTCTGTCATTAGTTATTCCCTGAGATTGTCCTCCAGGTTCCCCACTAGAGTCTTCACCTGAACTCCGGTACCGATGGTCAGGCTGGTCATCCGTTCCTCTAATCTAATTTGACCAGATACCATCTCTTTCAATTGCTCTTGGCTCGTGTTGAAATCCTCCCTGAGCTGCCTTTGACCCTCGGCCAGTACTCTGAGTTGGGAAGAGCAATCCTTCTTCAGCTCTTCCATAAGTTGAGCTTGCCCAGCTACCATCTCCTTCTGTTGACTCTCGACGGAGACCATCTTACTCTCCAGTCGACCAAACATCACTTGTATCACCTTCATAAAGTCCGTAGGGAGTTGCACAGGTGTGGACACTGGGGTCCCTGTCTCTAGTTCTGTAGTGGGGATGTCAAAGGTGGTAGTGATGTCAGCGTTGTCCCCCTCTTTGTTAGTCATGGTGATGATGGACATGCCATGTGGGTCATGGTCGTCTGGAACAATGTCTATTTCAGGGTCAGGGGTGATACCAGCGTCAATAATTCTACGGGGAAAGGATCTCTCACCAACCCTTTCAGCCATATTTCCCTGCGTGTCCATCTCCACCCCTGTTGCGTCTACCCCGCAATGCATGCTAACACAACTGCGAAGGTAGTAACCTCCTCTTCTCATACCACAATAATCCAAACACACTACCCCAGATTATCCGAACAACACAATTTAAAAAAAACCTCCTCCGCACACATCTAGCCCCACGTTGGGCGCCAACTTTAACAAAATTGTGTCGCAAACCCCTCTCACTAGCGAGCAGCTCAATCGGTAGAGCACCTAGGTGAGACTCCACCTCTCAAGGTACCTGCGGTGATGTAAAAAGGATATTTTTGTGGTTTGAAGGTGGGCCGGTAGAGACAGATATAATTACCAGGGAACTTACCCTTTGAAGTGTATCCGTGGTAGCCCTGGATCTCCCCGGAAAGTATGAAATACAAGTGAAATAAAAGGGGGTTGCCAACAAACTATGTGATACAAATAAAAGGACTCTTGTTATGGCCTTGGAAGAAAACAATCACACCAGAAGGGTAAGTGTAAAACGAAAGTTTGTTAAATAAAAAATATCATAAACAACTCTATTAATTTTTGTTGTTATTTTTAGTAAAAAAAGGTGTCATGTGGTAAGACAAAAGGAAATTTAAAATAACTAAGACTCAAATAATCAGTAGACACATATAATTTAATTGTTGCAATATTGAATAAAATATCTTACCTATCTGGTACCAAGATAAAATACAACGCTAGCCGGTGAAACCTGTGGCATGATACTATTTAGGTAAGTAATTAACATAAGTGATAATTTAAAAGAAACTTATCATAAATATAAATAGTGCTCTGATGTAGGAATGACTCAGGTTGAATAAAAGAGTTTAAAGTGTTACCTAAGGAAATATCATCCAGCTTAATAGGGACTACAAATAAATTGGTAGTCTTTAATTAATAGTAAAAGGAAGCTTTCTCTGTAGTCTTGATGCGAAGATACACAAAACAAACAAAAGTTCTAAGCTATGGCCATAGCATTCCCCTTTTTTGATCTTAAAAAAAAGGTTACTTATTAACCTTTTAAATTTCCCTTGTCTGGGAGCAAAAATAGTTCAGGCTTTAATTCTGGCCAGTGTCAGTTGATGGAAAAGAAAATTCTGGCCAGTGCCAGTTGATGGAAAAGAAAATTCTGGCCAGTGTCAGTTGATGGAAAAGAAAATTCTGGCCAGTGTCAGTTGATGGAAAAGAAAATTCTGGCCAGTGTCAGTTGATGGAAAAGAAAATTCTGGCCAGTGTCAGTTGATGGAAAAGAAAATTCTGGCCAGTGTCAGTTGATGGAAAAGAAAATTTTGGCCAGTGTCAGTTGATGGAAAAGAAAAGTTATCCCGTAAAAATAACTTTTAGTATTCGCACTACAGTTTTTTCCATCTAAAACCAGCGCGTCCTTTTTGAGAGTTCTTCTTTCTTATGTCTTATTTACCATTGTTGTCACGATAGCCAAACAAAAACAAAACTTGGAGGTCGCAAAACTATGAAAGTTATAAAGAGGAAATAATTTCATTACGCCTGGAAACAGATAACTAGTATTTGGATCAAAACAGCGTAGAAATATAAAACAAAAGAAAGGTAATAACAATAAAGGTAAAAGTTACTAAGGAGAAAAGCTCAAAGGTAAAGTACGAAGACCAAGTCTTACGTTAATTCAAATTTAGCGCTTCTAAAGTTGTAGATGATGTAGTTTCTCCATCTGCCGCTAGAATGCAGCTAAGTCCAGTTTCCGATGTAGATTTAGTGCTAGTCAAATGTAGATGAATATTGGAAAGAAATAACGGGGTTCGAGTACAGGCAGGAAAGAAATATGTTAGTAATATATAATAAGAATAAAATAGTGGTGCGCAAAGTTCAGTAGTAGAGACATGGAGAACAAACAAGAATCTAGTTGAGCACGCGTATCAGCGCAATACCTATAATTATATCAGGGGATGCAACATAGAGAAATGGATCACAATACTCCGTCATCTACATGAACACATGAATTAGGACGGAATATTGTTTACAATTGCTATTTTACTAATAAAAATAATTCTCAAGATCAAATCAATGATAAAAACTTTGTTCTTCTGATTATACTTTCACACACACTAAGGCAATCTAGCATTATATTTTTGACATTCGAGTTGCATTTATTTTGACGTTGCTTTAAACTTTAGTAATTTCAATTTCATTTATTATAGTGTTGGCCAACAGTCGTAAGACCTATAACAGGCCAGCACTGATAAGTACACAATTACCTTACAAATATAAATATTTACACGAGAAAATAAGATAAGCTAAATAATTTTATATATTGTTGAATATTTCCGAAAAAAAAAAGTAATTAATAATGATAAGAATAAAAATAGCAATAATAACAAATAACTAAAGAAGGGTCACAAGCAGTAACAATATGCAAAAAATAAATCAGGATATCATACATTTAAATATTATAGGTAGAACCGCTACATAAAAAATATTGATATGGGATTTCCTTAAATAACTCTATACGTTTAGCTTTCCTTTTATGCTAGAAGTCAAATTTGACAAATCTAGAATTGGCGCTATGGATACAACGACATATAGGGCTCACTTTATAAGACTATTGAGAAAAATAATTTTGAATTACAAGAACCCCGAGAAGGGAGATGAACGCCTACATGAAAAAGGGCAAATTTGCAAGAAATGTTGTTATTGAAAATATTAAAAACAAAAAGGGCATCACAATAAAGTCTACGCGAAAAGAGAGTTTGGAGCCCTAAGAGCTTTCGAAATCTGTCATAATCGTAATAAATCCGTTTAGTAAAGAATGTATCATAGCACGCGGCGACAAATTTTCTCTGGACGTTTTATAACCTACAAGAGTCAGTTAAGGTAATGGAATTCCAAGCAACAGTAGCATATTCTAACTTAGATCTAACCAGGGTGTAGTACTGATATAAAAAACTGTAAACTTTCTTAAATGATGACGTAATAAATTTAATAAGTCCAAGTAATTTCAATAAATGGGAAATTACATGTTCAACATGACAGTGGAAATAAAGTTTTTGTTACTCAAGAGAACACCAAGATCATTAATATAAAGGGTGCGAACTATGTTTTCATTGCCCAGTTTAAAATAGTGACAGTGGATTTATTTTTATAAAGCCATGTTGATTATCTGAAAATTTATTTTTAAGGTGGTGGAAAGTATGCTTATGCATGATTTTGCTCGCATACTTTGAAGAAAGTGTTTAAGAGAGAAATTGGTCTATAATTACAAACACTTGTTTTCACTCCTTTTTTATAAATAGGTATGACAACAGATTGTTTCCATGTGAGAGGAAAAGTTCCATTTGACAGGCTAATGTTATAGATATAGGCTAGGGTTGAAAATATTGGCACAGCCTTTTACAATAACGCTTGGAATTCCATCTGTTCCGGTACATCTAGAAGAATTCAATTTTTTATAGCATTAGTTATAATAATAGTATTATTATTTAACTACTTTTTATTAAAGTGCTGATTATCCGTTACAAGACCTGTAGAGAAACACCACTTTCTTAATAAACAAGAGCGATAATACATCGGAACAAATACTCATGGAAATAATATTATAATCAAACTAAATAGAAAAGAGAACATAGAAAACCGAGATTGAACACCAGCAGCGTAAAACAGTAACTAAAATAAATAAGAAGTTTAAATCTACAAATATAACAGAATATAACAGAAAAATGTGACTATAAATAACTTTACTTCCATTACTGTTTCCAGCCTATGGAATGTGTCAGTTTTTTATTCAAGTCATATATCCTCCACTACCGGCTGGCTAAGCCTGTCGTATCTTGATATGCCTTATAATCTAACTTAAGACCAGGACAGGTACAACATCCAGTCCTCGGTCGTTAATGTAGCAATGTGAAAGGGTAAATCCACATTTCACCGATGATTCCATGTCGGGATTCAAACCCGGGACCCTTATGCCGGGATCACGATCAACTTAACGTTAGTTTACCGTAATGTTCACTTAAAGTTAACTTAACTTAAGAAAACAGATGCGTGATCATGATTCACGTAACTTAACGTAACAACGCGAGCCAAACATCTTCATTCTCAAGTATGATCTGTGATTTGTAAAGTGATGATCTGTGAATGTTTACACTTTTCATTCACTATAATAAATATTTGTTATCAAACTTTTTTTTATAAATTTAGATTTCCTATTTCAGTTTAATTACTTTGTTTCAATGTCTGATCACTAGAACGTAAGCTAAAGAGTAGACCTTGATCTTAAAACAAACAAATGAATCACTCACTACATAGCCCTGTTGACGTCCCTCGTATAATGATTGGCTAGCTAGATCACGTGATATCCTTCACGTAATGTTCACTTAAAGTAAAATACCTCCCAGAGCATCTCTTACGTTAAGTTAACTGCAAGTCAACGTTATGTTAATTGCATCAGCCTATAAACACGTTTAGCCAGGAGTGTCGGTTTCGATTCCCGTGTCTGGAGGTCTTATTTTTCAATGATATTTAAAACCAAGATTAAAGTTGAGAACAACAGTGAAGTTAACTAAACTTGGTCAAAAGCCGTTGTATATATGAATTCACGTGTATCACAAACTGATATGTGATGGTTATCCCAGGATCAGTCCTAGAGCTGAATCAAATTAAATTAAGCGAAAAATGACAACCTGGACACGGGAATCAAACCAAGAACCTTTGGCTTTGCATGACAATGGTCTAAGACTGAGCCAACCAGGTTCGAATCCCGAGTCCAGGTTATCATTTTTCATTTAATTGAATGACGTTGCATATGTTTTAACTTCAGGACTATATCAAATATATTATCATTATATTGAAATGGTTTCTAGTGTCATAACAGTTTTTAAAATACGAATTTTGGTAAGAATAACTCATTAACTTGTTTGTTTTCTTGTGTTTAAAACCTGATAAATCCCTATTTTCAAATGTTTTACAGACCGTAAGAACAAAATAAGTTCACAACATAACCTGAGGTGACCTTAAATCTTTGAGTTTCCCAACTTTAGTTAAAATCAAAATCGACCCTAAGTCTCAACCGAGGGTTTAACTGGTTTCTCACACGGAGGACTGTAGTTTGAGTTCCATCAACTGTAGCTGTTCGCCGATCCACTGGGTGTAGCGGGCCACGTTGGAGTATACCGCGGGCACCTGGGTGTCCCCGCAACCGATACCCCACGAAACCACGCCTACTTGCACATAGCGGCCCGTGACGTCACTCAGAGGACAAACCAAGGGTCCCCCACCATCCCCCTGCGCAGTACAACAAACACGTAACTTAATTAGGGTTGTTTGATCCGTCATTAAGGTGGGATGGTGGAAAATGAGAGTTAAGGACAGTATTTTTTGCAGTTTTCATTGCAGGCAGTTTTTTTTTCCTGCAAAATGAATCAAATCATTCTTCAATAGAAATAGTAGAGTTTAATTTTCTTCCCACGATGACCTCAAAAGTTTTTGAATGTGTCAAGGTTGTCCTGGAATCTGACGAGAAATTGTTCTCTTCATCCAATGCTGATACACTCAAGACAAATATTCAAGATTGATGAGATTACCATGTTATGTGTAGAAAATTAAATTAAATGTTGTTACTCGAGCAATATTTAATTATTTTGTCGAAAAAAAATTGTTTGCTATTAAAACTGAAAAAAAAACCACTTAGGCCTATCTTTTCTCACGTTCCCTTCACTCCCAACTTAAGAGCCCGTATCACCACCCGGATAACACTCAACTTAGGTAATACAGCTCGAACCAGGCGTCACATCGGGGTGTGGCTTCATGAAGCTATTATACTTTAGTTAACAATGAAAATGTTTTACCAGCGTTAAAGAATACAACAAATTTTAAAAATATTTGTAATAACTTGCTCGCTAGTCAAGTGAAGAGTGCACAGAACCGCACTCCGATGTGATTTCAGGTTTGAGCGTAGTCATGTATTTTATGTCCCGGTTAATCGGATTTTTAGCTCTTAATAACCGTGTGTTTGAACAAAAAACTTAATGAGAGCTTACTCGCGCCACAAGACGCCAAATATTAGAATTGTGATAAACATTACCATACCTGGCAGGTGTCTCTGCAACTCTCCCCGCCTGCGCAGATAAACGGTACCATACCTGGCAGGTGTCTCTGCAACTCTCCCCAACTGTGCATATAAACAGTATTATACCTGGCAGGTGTATCTGCCACTATCCTCAACTGTGCATATAAACAGTACCATACCTGGCAGGTGTCTCCGCCACTATCCTCAACTGTGCATATAAACAGTAT
>CABEEJ010000210.1:0-61618 GCA_901482245.1 Timema douglasi
TTGCAAGTCTATACAATATGCCGTGATTCTTGCCCATAGAGGTAATTGCAAGTCTATACAATATGCCGTGATTCTTGCCCATAGAGTTAGTTGCAAGTCTATACAATATGCCGTGATTCTTGCCCATATAGGTAATTGCAAGTCTATCAAATATGCCGTGATTCTTGCCCATAGAGGTAGTCGCAAGTCTATACAAAGTGCCGTGATTCTTGCCCATATTGGTATTTACAAGTTCATACCTTATCACCTGATACTTTCCCATTTAGTTAAATTCAGTTCCTTAAAACATCCCCTGATATGTACTTCTCTCTCTTTCTTAAGCTGCACTGTTCTGAGCTGTCCCCTCTGGCCTTGCGTCTCAATGATAGACCTAGCTAGGACGATTGTCCACGTCTTTTAGTACTCCAATATGTGCGACTCTCCTTCCCTAAATTGCGCTGTTCCGTCCTACCCTGTGTCTCATCGTGCGTTTAAGTAGAATATAGTATTCTGAAAAAGGTCTAAGGGGGGGGGGGGTAATAAATATACCCCAAGTTTATTATCAAGTTGAACATTAGTCCCCAAAGCTAGAACTAGTAATGCAAACTATAGACCATTAAGGACTATCTACTGGCTGAAATATACTTCAATTTTGTTGGTGAAACGGGCGTTATTAAGTTAAACATTAGTTGGGTAGCTCATTTAAAAAAATTTAAATATAAACTTCTTATTTAATACTATTAAACCGCTTTGGTAGACCTTGTGGATAAAGAAATCTAGTCTTGCCTGATTTTATACTGATGGTGATGTTTGGGTTCAAATACCAGTCGGGAACACTTATGGATTTTACGTGAATAATCTTACAATATCTATCCAAAATAATGTGGGTGTACACTTCCTTTAAATTCTACCTTCCTAATCCCTGCCATATTAGAGTAAATATTAAAGTAGACAGGATGGGTAGTGAAAGGAAGAGCACCAAATAAAGTACATTGAGTATTATAAACCGGGATTGAACGATCGTGTTTGGAAATATTTAGGTATAAGTAAAATAATAAGGCTACAAAAATATTCACTTCTTTACAGGATTGAAAACAAAGTTTAGAAAACCCTTTTAGTATGTGTAATTGTTTAGAGTATTTAACGTTAACTTTCCAAACATAATAATTATGTTAGCATACGACTTAAAAAATAAATTAATTCTAGAACAGACCCAACACCCAGTTGTGCGACCATTATTTCATCATTGTCAAATAAACGGCATCAGTTTAAAAACATACACATTTTTTTCGGCAGTGCCAAAAGTCGAGCCCTGGACCTTTAGCTCAGTAAATAGATAAACTATGGAGTGCTGTAAAATGTCAGCCAGCTCCCTTATCGAATCGGATTGGTTACGAACCTCACCCTCCCGAGTGCTAGCGAGTCGGGTGAGCTGCTGGTGGTGACGTATGAAGCAAGTGTTGGATGGAAGAGCAGGTGGTCCACCTGTCATGCCCGCCATGAGGGCAACGTGGCCCTCCACCAGCAGGCGCCATCAGGAGTCAGGTGCAAGCCAAGGTCACCGCTGACCGGCTCGGCCACTCTCCGAGGCTATTAGCGCTTGGGACTACACCTAGATTTATACCTCGTGTCTATTTACAGTGAGAATATACAAAATATTGACCATGCCAGGACTCAAACCAGAGGGTCTAAGAGTTGGGGAATAACATCTCGTCTTCTCTTGCCATGTGTGGAAACTAAATACCGACCTTGCTGGGATTTGAACCAGAGAGTTTAAGAGTTGGGGACTTATATCTCGGCTTTTCTTTCAATGGGTGAAGACTAAACACAGACTTGGCCGGAACTCAAACCAGAGGATCTAAGAGTTGGGGACTAACATCTTGCCTTCTCTTGCAGTGAGTGGAGACCAAATACCGACCTGGCTGTGGTTTGAACCAGAGGCTCTAACAGTTGGGGACTCATTACCTAGTCTTCTCTCGAAGTGGGTGGGGATTAAATATCGATCTGGTTGGGATTTGAATCAGAGGTTCTAAGAGTTGGGGATTCGTACCTCGCTTTCTCTCGCAGTGGGTGGAGACTAAATGCCGACTTGGCTGGGACTCGAATCAGAGGATCTAAGAGTTGGGATGGACACACATTAGTTTAGTTGTGCTGGATTTAATTAATATTTAAAGACAAAAAAGCACTACGCTTTATACAAGGTTTAAGAAGGCCACGCCCAGAAACATTTTTCAGTTCAACTGTTATGTCATTCCACCTTTGAAAAAGTACGTATGTGGGCCAATATGAAAGGTAACCATTGACGGGTACATACACATACATTCCAGGTTCTCCAAATACATACCTGTCAATCCATAAATTGAATAAATCCAGAATAATCTTTCGATAACAGTTTTTTTAAATATACAAAGGCACATAGATAAAAAAAAGTTGTAAAAATTGTTCTAAAGACTTCCATCCACCTTTGAAATATGTCCTTTTGTTAACAAATAGGCAAAATCCTGGCTATATTTCCAGCTTAATTGACATGTTGGAAATTAAGGTGCACTTAGACAAACAATGAAAAGAGTAATACAGGAAACTGGGCTCCATAAAAACGTAAAACAAAAGGTAAAAAGGTAAACAAAAGGTAAAAAATCTATTTCCATTGTAATGACTTGTTTTGTTGTTATTTGCCATGACAGGTTGGTCGTTTCAAACAGTAATTCACGTACGATATTTAGGACCTGGGCTTAGTTTGATTAAGTACCGAATAAATTACGGGGACCTTTTTAATGTGTATAGGATGATATAGATAAAGTAATGCAGGGGCTTCTTAGGGTTTTCTTAAATAATGAAGCAGGCCAAAATATACTTAAGTTGAGTAATCACAGTTTAAAATACAATGTTAAGTTCAAAATAATAACCTACTCGTATAATAAAATTATAAATCTGTCTGTATATTTGATTGTCTGATTAGCTGTTGGTTTGTTTGTTTGTTGCCAGTAAACTCAAAAAGTACTTATTGAATCGGGACGGGACATTATTCTGTTGTATTCCTTATTTTTCAGGAAACCGGACAAGCTTTATAAAATCTTTTCAGCGAACAAAGCAGTGTCGATAAATCCAGGCGTAAGCAGTAAATCTATATCATCGTTGCTTGACGCTGGTACAAAGAATGGCACTTGATTTGACCAGTTGAAGGAGGGAGTGAAGATAATAGTGTTTTTTCAGAAATCTCAGTCAGCACATAAAGGACTGGTCTTGAGTAGGTTTGATTATCTTCTAGCATTTAAAATTCTCAGTTGTGTGGAATGCACTTACGCTACCAATAATATCCGTGCTCACTTTTTGGCACTAGGTCATAATCATAATTTTGTTTGTTATGATAAAGCGTTCATTGGAGAGTGCATTTTTTAATTAACTTTATATGAGTTTCTTGGACATCAATTTAAAATTATTTACTTTGGTGTTCATTGTTTGACTCTATTTGAGTTTTAGCTTTAGCTACTTTTTAAATTTCCTATAGATTTGCATGGAAATTAAGTGTGTATGTATATAATATATTTTTGTTTCCTGGCTAGTAAATTTAAGATAATTATTTTGGTGTTCATTACAACAATGCCTCCGTTCAAGCGATACAATTTTAATGCAAGCACTGCAACAAGTTAAACAATATAATTTGGTTTCTTACTAAAGGTAGTCTCTAATGTGTGGGGTCGTTGGAATATACAAATATTCCCTTTCCTCGTACGTGTCTGAAATGGTGTTTTGGGCAGTTTTGATCATTCGTTGGAAAATAAGTTAGTTTGAACGAATTAAATGTGATGGAATCCACGGACAGACCCTAGTTCATTATAAAAATAAAATTAATATAAGTGTAACTTATAGTTAATCCTATAATTTTTAAACCAAGAAACCAAGAAAGCTGAGACTTGGATGAGCTTATGAGAGGCTGAAGGTGTTCGCCATGGTCATATTTTTAATTTAAGACATTTATGTGTCTGGCACTTTAAACCACGTGATCACTAAACGTTCACGTCAGTCAGCCTAAAATCATTTGGCCAAATCACACTAGGCCAACTTAATTTCTCCAAAGTTAATTTCTAGCTAAGCGACTTAAGGCCAAACATCTTTAGACCAACTTACTTTAGGTTAACCTAAAAACCTCTAATTTTTTACTCAACATTTATTTTAGGCTAAATGGCTTTAGGCTCAGTGATTTTAAGCCAACTGATCTTTAGTTAAATTAATTTCTGGATCAAATGACTGCCAAGCAAATTTAGACCCATTGACTTTCTATTTAGTTAAATTGTTGACCAAATAACTTTAAGATAATAGGCTTTAGGCCTACTGGATTTCATGAAATTATTTTAAGGTCATTTATTTAAAGTATGTTTGTGTGTTCTTCTAAAACATTCGGTATGATTTGTTGAGATGTTACTAGAGGGCGACAATTTTCATATTTAATTAAATAGTATTTATAATAAATAGTTTTTAAATAACTGTAGTCTTCTTTAAAGCTACTACAGGCAATGGTCTTATTTCCGATAATCGTACATTGAAGCCATAAAGCGCTAGGATTGCCACATAATAACTCACTTGTAGCTAAATAAATCCATAATATTGGTAACGTAGATAAAAACATCAGTCTCTTCTCATACTGTGTTCTGGTGAAGGAGGGCCAGGATTTTGAAACCCAGATGGATATACTTTAGTGGTTTATTAAAATGGTTTTCCATTTTTTCTCCACCCATATATGTGTTCATTTTATCTAAACTAAACTTTCTCACCCTTATCTCAATCATAAAAATATGTGGATATCCCATATGATTAATAATACGCGGAGCCAAAAAACAAAACCGATTGTTTTGTTTTTTCTTCCCCGTTTTAATAGAATGTTCCACTCACTTAAAAGTTTAATTGCCTGAAAACTGAGTAACCTCCTAATGGTGATTAGAGAAACTACAAGACGGTCATGTCATATCTCCAACAATTACTAACTGTTCCTCGTTTCCTCAAGTGTTCCAAGTCAAAACAATCTCGTGGCTGCGCTACATAAAGAATCAAATTAAAACTGACTTTAAATGGACATTCAAGATGGATATAAAAAAAATAAGAAGAAGATAAAATTGAGCGAGACCTGGACTAAAATGTCTAGAAACGGGAAGTGAGAAAAGTTCATTGCTGAAGCGATAGTTAGGTATTTGAACTCATTCAAAAGTTGGGGTTAGGAGGGAGGTGTTGCCCATTTAACCAAAAACTAATTAAAGAACAAGTTTTTTTGACATGGCTTCTTGTGAGTTCGTTCATCTTAGACTGATTGTTTTGGAACGGGTTCAATTGGTTTTTCTTTTACTTAAAATAGGTTATGCACACTTCCACTGGTATAGGGTCATTCGCATGAGGAACATTCAATTTACGGAGAAAAAAAAATCATTTGGGATACAGTCCAATTTTCATAGGAAGAGCCTTTTCTGACAGCTAGAAAAGATTTTAGCTCAATTTTCACGTATTCATACATCAATTAATAAGATATGCAGCTGTCACGTTTGATATATATAGTATTAATAACTTTAATAAAATAAATACTTGTAAAATAGTAAAATATGATCAATTCTGACCGCAAAAATATATATATCTTTATTTTCTCTAAGTCCTTTCCTATGAAAATGGGCTAGTAGCAGTGAAAGCAGAATGGTCTGATGTCGCATGAAATTGTGCAATAATTTAGTAATTAATTCGATAAAGGAAATTACATTTGAATAATAATGGCAGCTATTAAAAAACCGCACATATTTATTTGTAGTAGTTATTGATAGCATTTCATCATAGTGTTAATGTTATTTATATGTATTGATAATATCTATCACAAGTGATGGCTGGAGATCATGTGACCTGAGGTATAAATACATGGAAGTAAATAGATATCTTCTGCTACTTATTTCTGAAAGACAAATACATAACTGTTTACTTTATTAGTGTAGGACTATTTGTATCCCTTCTGCGCAGGCTTCTGTAATTAAACATCGCTAAAAGCTAGGACCTGTGTTGATACACAACTATCATTATTATTAGCACCACGTCTTACTACCCGTTCGGGTTATACGCACTTACGCTAATGTGTAATGGTAGGGTGATTGTGAGATAGAAATGGAGGACCTACAGTTTAACGTGGGATCCAAACCACGGTGGAAACCTGGCATTCCCCACATTTACAAGTTGTGATTAATACACGTCTTGTTAGAGGTGAAGGAAGGGTTTGGTTATAAGATAAATCTGTGCCGGGACCGAGGATTGAGCCCCGGCCGCCAGCACAAAAGTCTGACACCTTACCCCTAGACCACCAGGTCACCCCCCACAACTACCAGTATTTCATGATAGGAGCCGTCCTTAAATTATGTGGGTTTTTTTTCTTTGGGAGGGGGGGCAGTATTTTCTTACGTTTTATTACGAGAGGGAAGGGGGTGTGTGTCAGTATCCATATCACATCAGATATATTTTATCAATGTTATTGTGAGATGAAATCTAAAAGTCAATATAAAAACAATAAAATTTCACTTATTTTTCATTAATTCTTAATGTGTTACATATAATTTTATTGCGATTAAAGGTGACCTGGTATCTAGGTGTAAGGTGTCTGACTTTTGTGTTGGGGGTCCGGGTTTCAATCTTCGCTCCCGGCACTGATTTATCTGAGCCAAACCCTTCCTTCACCTCTGACAAGACGTGTATTAATCACAACTTGTGAATGTGGGGAATGCCAGGCCTCCACCGTGGTTCGAATTCCACGTTAAACTATAGGTCCTCCATTTCATCTCACAATCACCCTACCATTACATATTAGCGTAAGTGCGTATAACCCGAAAGGTTAGTAGGACGCGCTGCTAACAGTAATAATAATAATAATAATAATAATAATAATAATAATAATAATAATAATAATAATAATAATAATAATAGTGCGATTAAATTAATATAAAATTTCGTGCCACTTGTTTTGTTACTAATTCTTATGTCGTAAAATTACTAACCATACGATTAAAATAATCTAATTTACAAAATAATTTAAAAAACGTAAAATAGAAGGGGAAGGGTTTCTACTGAAAATCTTACGATCTTTTACGCGGTGATAGGGAATGGGGGGTGGTCGAAAATCATGAAAAAAAATAATGCGGAACTTAAGGATGGTCTCTTATATTATTTTCTAATATTCGCTATGGTTGTTGGCCGTTCTCACTGTAACAATTGATTTGTAATTAATTAAATATTGAAATAATCATGTAAACATAAACAATACGTCCAAGTTATATATTGTTTGACTCACGTTGCATTAGGTAATCCATAATCGGGAGGTTAAGATGCGCTTGAGTATATTTTCCTCGTGGTTTTTTCACACTCTTTTGACGCTAAATATGGTGAGTTTTATCTGATATAATGCTCTTATGCCCGTATCTGTGGACATTTAGATTCATGCCAAGCTTAATTAATCTGTTTTGCCACTGTTTGTGTTCGAATCTCACCGAGTGTTCTGGCTGTGTTTATTCCATATTGGTTCAACATACTGCCTTCACGCAAGTGTAGGTTCAGTGCATTTAAAAAAATTCTACTATACTCATCTTTACCTTAGCGTAGGGCCTAATCAAGTAGATAATTATCTTGGTACGGAAAATAAAATTATCACTATGAATGGCTCAAATAGGAGTCAAATACAATTTAACTATGCTTTTTTAGCACCACTGCGTCTAACTACCCGTTCGGATAGTACGCTTATATACCAATTACGCCAATAATTTTAGGGATAAGTCAGATTATATTTCAAAGAAGTACATCCTCATTTGCGGGGAAGGAGAGTGGAAAACCAGTTTGGTAAAAACTACCCTCAGTAAACCCTACTGAGATTCGAACCTCAATCTCCTCATCATCGGCAGTTTAGGCTACTGGAGAGAATAGTGAGTTAGACCGTGCGGCCAACAAAACGGGTCTTAATGCTGTTTATTGGCATGTGCAACAAAGTTAGGGCTTCCTGACTAGATTCCAGGCATGTCCAATATATTATCATTTGTAAATTTTTGACAGGACTATATGTTAGGTCTGTTTTGTTATTGTTTAGTTTGAAGGTTGTACTATTATATATTTATTTGGTTTCAAATGCCCATGTAAATGCTTATAGCAATAAAATTTACACGTCACATGATGAGCAAGAACAAACGCCCTCACATTGATAAATACGGTTTTAAACATCTTAAAATAAGATCTGAATGCAGTGTCATCGAGATAAAGCAATATATTATATAATAGGTCCTTACTTAAGATAACTTTGTTATCGTATTCTCATAATAATTAAAATATCCAGAATTTCACATTCTTTGATAAACTCTATATTTTATTATTAGCGATTAATTAGTTATATTATTAATGCATCCTATATTAGAGTTGTTTGAAAATTAATTGGTATTTTATACAAATTACCAAATATTGTACAAATCTTTCTATTGAAATTAATATAGTTGTAAAACCATATTCTATTCTAGGAAAATACTCTATGTATTTTAATTAAAATTGTTGAAAATAATATTCAATTTGAATAACATACATGTTTAGAACAAATATAATAATAGAAAGGTCAAGTTATTAAATTTAAAAAATAAAATCTTCAATTTTAAAATTGAATAATACTATAATGTCGGTTTGTTGAGGAACTGTTATTAGGTTGAAAGGGCAAAGATATGTGGTGGAAAACATTTAATCACGTCAGTGGGGCTGACCCAGGTAATTAGTCCATATACTTTGGTACTGAACAAGGCTAGGGTTTGATGTACAGTACAACTAGGCCTGCGGTTATATTTTAGTCGGAAGGGACCTTATCTGACCGCAGGAAAAATTACAAGATCTACTTTCACATATTCGTACACCAAGTATTGGGATTTTCAGCTACCACTTGTTAATATCTATAAAATATAACTAATTAAATAATAAAATATTATTAGTTTTGGCCACAAAAGTGTATGTTTGTAATTTCTAAAAAGAACTTACTATAATAATTGGAATTCAAACTCCGTTTACCTCGAAAGTTCTCTTGACGGGCGATACTATTGACCTATATTATAAGGTCAGGGTGATCCAACTCTTTACATCCCATGGGCTATCATTATCAGTTTGCATTGTGGGCCGAAGATATATTTAGTAGACTCCTCAACATAATAGAGGACTACAAACATCACCTAATAAACAATTATTTCCAATAATCATAATAAATTGTATTTTGGTTACTAGAATCTTTCAAATTTTATTGCTAAAATACAAAGCTTATTGTTCCCCAAAAAATGTATAATGATATATGCACGCGCGCGCGCACACACACACACACACTTTCACAAAACAATTTAACATTATAAATATATATTAATATAATAAATGTATAACAAAATGTAATCATGACATTTTAAAATAAATATTTATATTTGAATCATTAGCTAGTTCTCATCTGTAACCAAGGGGTTCCCTTTAATTATCTTTCAGGATATTGTGGAGGCTACATTTTTAGTTAACGCGCATGTCATTTGGACTCCACTGATGTACTCTATTTTATGAATGTGAAAATCAAGCCTGTCTCATTTCTGGGTAAGTGGAGGGTGCATACGGGTACACATAGTAGATTAACTTGCTTAGATTAAGGTTTTTTAACCACTTCTTTTACTCATAAAAACTGGACGAGTGCTCTTATTTCAACCTTTAACCATTCACCTCAGTGGCGTAGTTAATTAACGCTCTAGTCCTTTTGAACTTGACTGCCGAGGACGGGGAGATCGAGGTTCAAATCTCGGTCGGGTGAACTGGGGGTGGTTTTCTCTAAATGGTTTTCCACTCTCCCTCTACGCAAATTTGGGTTCACTTCTTCTAAATTCCACCTTACTAATTTCTAATCCATTAGCGTAATTAGTACTTAAGCTTATAACCCGAACGGGTAGTAAGACGTGGTGCTAGACAAACAAATTTCAGTTATATGACATAATAGCCCATTTCATTACCTGGTAGTCCAACACCTTAGCTCAGTAGGTAGTGTGTCTGCCTACTGGGTTAAGGGTCCCGTGTTTGATTCCTGGCATAGCCGAAAATTTATCATTTATGAAAATATGGATTTACCCTTTCACATTGATAAATTGACGGCCGGGGACTGAATTGTGTGCCTGTCCGAGTCTTAAGTTAAATTATAATGCAAAAAAAGCTATGACAGGCCTAGCCAGCCGGTAATGGAAAATATATGGCTTGAATAAAAAACTTACCCAGGTCACAGGCGGGAAACATATGACTGTAAGTAAGTACATCGTCTGGTTCGATAAATTACCATACAGTTCTTTAAAACCATCCTTATGTTCGCAATGTATATAAATGCATATAGTCACACTATTAAAGTAGGTATAAGAAAGATATGATTTAGAGAATCAGTAGCTGCATTTATATGGAAAGGTTAGGGAAAACCATTTAAGAAATCCACCATGATTGAGATTAAAGATCCAATAACTTGGCACTAGTTTTTTTTTTAGCACCACGTCTTACTACCCGTTCGGGCTATACGCTTTAAGTACTAATTACGCTATTGGATTAAGAATTGGGAAGGTTGAATTAGAGGAAGTGAACCCGCATTTGCGTGGAGTGAGAGTGGAAAACCATTTAGGAAAAACCCCTCCCAGTTCACCCGACCGAGATTCGAACCTCGATCTCCCCGTCCTCAGCAGTCGAGCTCAACACGACAAGCGCGTTAGCCAACTACACCACCGAGGCGGGTTTGACACTAGTAACCGGGTCTAATGCAAGAATGACGCATTTGGCCACGTGACCACCAATGTGAGTGCCAGGCTCTTTGTTTATTAATAATAAAAAATGTGCATATAACCCAAATGGGTGGTAAGACACAGTGAAAAAATTTAGCAATACCTTTAACACAAGAGTAGCTAAAGGTTTAATAAAAGGGGTTGGATTAAGTAGGGAAAAGAGAACAGAGAACTAACACATTTTGTTTGTGATATTTTTTACTTTTATCTATTATTTAATAATGTTTTACCTAAAAACTATTTTCAATCTTACGAGATTTTTCTGAAACATGGTTCTATCCAGTATATTTTGTGGGGTTTTAATCACAAGAAACTCTTTATATTACAGTATTTGCGCATTCTCGGAGCTAAGTTATCAGAGAGGAGCCTACAGCTCTAGATGACCAGGTTTCGATGCCAGTGATGAATACATGTATTAAAAAAGTTGTTCTTGCACCGATAAAATAACTTTTTAAATACTTGATAAACTTCAAAAAGTTTACCCTGAAGGATAGCAGTTTTATCTAAGGAATGGTACAGTTTTTTTTTACATATATAACAAATTGTATATATAAAGTTTTTATACATTTAATTTTGTATACGTATAAAACAATTGTATATATAATAAGAATTGTTTATACATATAAGAATTATATATATACTTATATATATACATACTAATATATATATATATATATAAATAATTTTACTTTTAGTAGATGAATAAGAAATTGTAACTTTCATACATATATATATATATATATATAGAGAGAGAGAGAGAGCCTTTTAAAAAACACAAACAATTTTTCCTATAACATTAGTGTTACTAATTTTATAGATATTGACATCATATATTAAAATACAGTGAGAGGTTACATTAATTGACATATTAATACGTGAAAGTAGATCTACTAAATTTCTAGCTTTCATCATAAGAAATTGAACAGTACATTAGGATCTACGTGCAAAAGGTTTATTTAATTTACAGTCATCGTGTGATTTAATTGTGTTTGTTAGCCTTAATTATCAATTAAAATAATATTATGTATAGTTGTCAATTTTATAGGAAAACCCTTTTTTAAATACAAACATAAATCTGTTGTGATCAACATTGATAGCATGCTACTATATTATTGGTGCTGTCTTAAAGGTATTGATAATATCTATTAAAAGTGACAGTCACAGATCATATGACTTGTATGAATACGTAAAAGTAGATCCAGTAACTTTTCTAGCTGTCGTATAAAACTTTTCTTATGAAAATTCAACTGCATAATAGTTCGTATTCTAATTGTGTTTTAAGTTGGTTCTAATACTAAGCTATTGAATCGAATATCTCCTGGCATGTCGTGATTAATATATGAAGCTAGTTTGTAAGTCGAGGGTAGGTGGGTTGTCAGCGGTCGTGAATGCGGCGATGTCCCGCGGTCCAGGGAGGCTTGATGCAGTGCGAGACGAGACGAGATGACAGCAAAGGGAAGGTGTGACTAATGTGATCCATCAGTTGAAGTGATGTTGTGACAGGGGGAACCCGTTACAACCCCGAGATATCATACATAAACATGAGCACGCCGGAAGTGAGACACGCAGAGGAAGGGAGAGGGTGCTGTAATTGGAGGCCTAGGATCGAACTCTTCCCACTACAACTTACTAGCGACCAGCTTCAGAGGCCGAGTAGTCTAAGCTTTAATGCGTCACTCCCGTGTTAGACCGGCCTGCTGTTGATGGGGAGATCGGAGTTCTAATCTCGGTCGGGTATACCAAGGGCGGTTTGACCTAAATAGCTTCCTACGTTCCTAGCCCCCCGGATGCGGTTGGATGACCTCTAAAATGTATCCTCTTCAACCCTATCTCTTTAGTATATGATCATGAATGAGTATTAAGATGTGGTACTAAAAAAAATTGTACGTAAAACGCGAGTCCTTAGTCGAATGGTTTAAGGCAGTGGTTTTCAACCGGTGGAACCGCTGAAGGGTCAGAAGGTGTGCTGCGGGATTTAAGGGAAAGATAAAAAGAAGCGAAGAAATAATTTGTGGAACACAAATAAATCTTTTTGAATTAATTATCAACATTATTTTTAAAAATAACAACATTATTAGAACCTTAGCCATCGATCTTTTAAACACATTATTAATACTCAGTTTACTTTACTACTACTTCACAGGTAGATAAAATACTATTATTGTCAAAAAAATCTAGCTCGAGATTTTAATGAATGTCGATGTTTCATCATTATCCCCCGAACAATAAAATGTGTTTTTTGCAACAGTAGTGCAAATCTTATTTCAATGTGCATGAAGGAATTCTTTAAACGTCAATGCCAGTAGAAGTCTTCCTTATACCTTCCCATAAATTAATCTGTTGTCCATACCGACAGTCACACGGTCCTAGGCGCAGGTCTCTATCTAGCCTAGTTTGCTGTTAACAGAAAATTTGAGGTTTGAATCTTGTTCGGGTATAATATGAGTTTTCCCTCATGTGATTTATAATTGTGTGTTTTCATCCCTTTTTCACACTAGAGACGACATTTATTTCAACACTCAACCTTAAATAAACCCATTAATAACAAAAAATTTAAATGCAATAATACAATTAATTTAAAGTTTTTTTTAAGCGTATGTTACAAGTGTTACTCAGCTTGACAATCCTGGTCTTCTATTGGCAGTAGAGGATATGTAACCTTATTAAGAGGTTGGGTCACCATAAATGTGCTGTTACATCGGGCCGATAAGATAACGTGATCATAATGATGAATTATCTAGTGCCACACATATAAACGAGGAATAGCTCCTATCATTCCCCATGTGATTAAAATACGGCTCTTTTAATCATTATTTGTAGCAAATATATACATTTTAGTGTATCGTTGTGTTTTTGTCAACACAGCAAAATTTCCAACTGAATAATTATTTATTTTAAAAATAAGACTCACAAATTTTAAATAGCATGAAATTTGGAGATTTCTTGTGGTTTCATCGCATAGGCCACAGTGAATAAAATACTAGCTAATTTTACTTTGTTAACATTGAGAATAAAATAAAAACAAAGAACCAATTACACCCACATTACTTCACTCCTTTTTTCAGCTCATAACTGTCTACGTTTATTATACTTTGTCAGGCACATCTTTTAAATGCTTTTAATGAGCGTCATCCGAATATGTATGTGTATATATATATATATATACATACATGTGTAAGGTTCTGTTGCTTCATTAAAAAACCGGCAACTATTGAAAAGGACAAAAGATGGGCATGGCCAGTTGAATCGTAGTTCGATGTGTCGAGTTTATGGCATGATCACGATAAACTTAGCATTCACGTAACGTAATGTTTATTTTACTTTTACGTAACGTTCACTTAGTGTAAAGAAACTAGTGAATGATCAGGGATCATGTAACGCAGCGTAATGTAATAAACGTAACGTAATAAAAGCAAAGACAATGAATATGGACTGTTTGAAAACAAATAATTATTCACTAAAATTATACCCAAGTGTTTGTGGTTTGCTAGGATGCAGGTATTTGCAATAGAAGCTTACTCGACTTACAAAATTGTGCAACAAGTGGCTAAGGTTTGATTCAAACGTTCGCTGAAAATATAACGCCAATTCTGTCTCAGTGGCGCAGAAATTCACATGCTGTGTGTTGACCTCACACGCTGCATGTTGACCCAAGATGAATTTCAACGCTAACTTAAACAGCTGGTTTTCAACATATTTTATTTTCTAGTGGATAAACATATATTTTAGATCCTTCTCCTAATGGATATTTTAAAATTAAAATACTGTGTCGTGGAACAATTCAACATATCAATACATACGCTTTACATTAACGGGTTAATTCAAATCTCCTCCCAAAGGCCAACGAAGCTGTCTACTCCCTTCTGCATGTACAGCACAGGCACATGCACACTGATTTAAGATGTTTGGTTCTGAGATTTGATTAGTGATCCTCTGCCGAACATCTCAGGCAGAGAGGACAAATTAGAGATGAGTTTAACTTTATCGAAACAGCTCACGCCAATACGGCGGAAATCTTGTGATTGGCTTAGAGCTCGTCATGTGATCCCGTTTCTGTTCTGCGCTAGTTTTTAGGCCAACGTGAGAATCTACAGAAAGACGTTTTATGGTTCGCGAGACGCGAACATACTAAACCAAATGATTTGACTACATAATATAATCAGACAAATGACTTACTAAATACTAAATAGCCGTGATGATGTGGCTCGCAAAATTGTCAAGCTAGAACACTTGGGACCTTCACTTTAATAATAATATTAATAATAATATTTAGCACCGCATCTTACTACCCGTTGGGGGTTATACGCTTTAAGTACTAATTACTCTAATGGCTTAGGAATTTGGAAGGTTGAATTAGAGGAAGTGAACCCGCATTTGCGTGGAGGGAGAGTGGAAAACCATTTAGGAAAAACCACCCCCAGATCACCCGACCGAGATTCGAACTTCGATCTCCCGGTCCTCAGCAGTCAAGCTCAGCACGACAAGCGCGTTAGCCAACTACGCCACCGAAGCGGGTCTTCACTTAAAGTTCACGTACGGTGAAAGATTTTCCCTGGACAACTCTTAAGTTAAGTGAAAGATACGCGAACTTTTAGTTGATCGCGAACCCGGCGTTATCGACAGATTTGACGACAGTGGTAACCACACTCATCCTACGACCATTTATTTGGGGCTTTATGCAGTTCGACGACATCGAGAAAAGTTTTTCTTATCTTTATCTAGGACATGAAAAATATATGTAGGTATTCCAAAAAGTTAAAACCCAGCCTTGGTGGCTAAATAGAAACCGAATGCAGTATCATTTCTAATATCAACTCTTGAATTAATCTTCCTTCTATATTAGCTACTGGGTGACCTGGTGGCCCAGGGGTAAGGTGTCAGACTTCTATGCTGGCGGCCGGGGTTCAATCCCCGGTCCCGGCACAGATTTATCTGATTACCAAACCCTTCCTTTACCTCTGACAAGACATCTTGTGAATGTGAGGAATGCCAGGCCTCCACCGTGGTTCAGATTCCACGTTAAACTGTAGGTCTTTCATTTCATCTCACAATCACCCTACCATTACACATTAGCGTAAGTGCGTATAACCCAAACGGGTATTAAGACGCGGTGCTAATAATAATAATAATAATAATAATAACAATATATTAGCTACTATCGGAATTTACACATTATGGAAGGGGTTAAATAAAGGATTTTGTAGTACTCATTAAAATGAGTGATGTTATATTAAATATAGCTCCGCAAACAAATTCACACAGATACACAGGCAATTTTGTCTTTCAGTAGTAACAAAATATAGGATGAAAAATTAAATATTATTTGGGTTTATATGGCGCAAATTTTTATCTTATCATTAATTTAAAAAAAAAGGATTTTACATGTTGTACTTCAATAACCACACACATTGTATGTCTTCAAATCAGAATATTGTTGGCTCTTTGAAAAATCACTGGCTTTATTCGAATAGACCGACAACAGTTTTCAACTCCATGTTGTGTGATACATAATTTAATATAGACGAATACACCTAGCTCTTTCAGTATCCTCATACAAAAAATTTGCTAAGAATTAATATCAGGGACTGGGAGAGTGGGGGTTGCTGCAGGGGAAAGGGGGACATGCGACGGGACCTCCTTGAACTATCATTGACTGTATCTCTGTGTGAGTTGATTTTAGAGCCTAGGTTTACTATGACTTTCTTACTAATTTTAGTGAGTGACATAATGATAAGCTACATACCCTATACTTATCACAAGAAATTGTTGGGATAATAAAATCTCACATATTATGGTGAGAAAGACATGCAGCACAAATTGAAGGATCTAGAACCGTGTTCAGGGAAATAACTGTCAAACCCAATGGGAAGCGGTCACTAGGAGAACCTAGACGCTGATGGGGGGGTTAACATTGGAATGGACTTGAAAGAGATAGGGTGGAATGAGCTGTACTGGATATAACTAGGAACAGAGGGTGATAGGTGGGGAACTTCTGTAAGTGTGGCAATCATTTTCGAGTTCCTATTGCCATAGAGTAAGTAACTACGAGCTCCTAAATTTTAAAACTTTTTTTTTGACACCATATAGCTAAATAACAGTCTTAGAAAGTATTTATTAACTGGAAAAACGAAGCATGAAGCCAGCTGAGGATTAAATACGCTTAGCCTTATCACAGTAGAATACGATATTTTAATGGAGAACACATACATGAAAAGTTTCTCAGATTTGTAAAACGTCCTAACTTAATATTCTCCATTGATAACGTACGTTTAATATTAAACAATACCCGCATTGGTGGGCACGTGGACTAAAATTTGAGATCTTTTCTTTTCTGGCTGGCTGCTGACTGCGTGGTTGTGGTTCAAATCTAGTATGAATATGCCAAACACGTTTATTAACAAAAATCTATCCACTCAACCCCCCATGCCAATGTGGGGAAATTTCCTTAAAATTATTACTTCTTCATCCTTACGTCATTAGTATAATTAAATGAGTATAGTCCAGACGGGTAGTAGGACTAGATGTAACACATGAGTAAACACATTCGAAATCTTTTCTCAGCATGAATCTTTGTATAAACAAAAGGTATTTGTTTATCTCAGAAGCTATTGGTATTATAAAAATGTATTTCAAATATAAGTTTTTTAAATTTTCAATAGTACTACAATTTTGCAATGGTAAGTTATATAGTATCTCAAATAGTTGTGGATATTTGGAAATTTCCGCTTCTATAAGGTAACTTAAATTTATTTTCATGGTAAACTGAAAATAGCCATATTGTTTATAATCTTAATCAATACATATATATGAATTTTAATCAAAACTCTTAGAGACGATTTTAAGAAAAAGTTATTTTTTCTATTCGCCTTTTAGTAAATTTTCTTAATTTTAGGGATGGATAGACACCAGACAGACAACCTTGCTAAGCCAATCTTTAGGTTTAGGGGGGTCATAAAAAGTCAACACCCATCAATATCGTGATTTAGATTTTTTTTTTACGGTCGCAATACTTTACCTTAAGTGTTCAAAATTTTAAAAAAATTATATATATTTGCGTATAGCTTGAAAATTATTGTTTTATTTAAAATATGTTTCAAATATTTTTTAAAGATAAGTAGACCAAAATATTTTCAATGATGAGTGAATTTCATATCCCAAAGAGTTACAGAGATATGAATAAAAATGAGAATTTACGCATCAGACCGGAACTCTTAAAGTTTGTTTGTAATAGTGGTGTATGTTTAGAAATGAAATTTAATCTAAATCGTTCAAGCCGATTTTGATAAAATCAATATTTTCTCTTTTTGCCCTTCAGTAAAGTACCCTTAATTTTAGGGTTAGATATCCAATTCCAAACACTCCTTGGGGCATCCCTATGGAAACCTTGATACAAAGTTTTAACCCGATTGGTAAACAGTTTAGGTTCTACTCTGAGCTACAGACAGACAGATGGAAATTAAAAAAAAAACTTTTTTNGGGGGGGTCATGAAACGTCGATATTCATCAAAATCTCGAATTCTATTTTTTTGACGATCACAATACTTCTCTACCTGTAAGGGAGTGAGAAAGTAAATATATAAAAACAACAGGGAATAAACTTTGCTATAGGCAAAATTAGGACTGTCACTGACAAATGTTTATATATAATTTTCAGCCCAGTTTCTTGAATAAATATTAAAATATCATTATTTGATTTTCTTAAGCCACATTAATCCTACGTTGGAATGTACTAGTTGTGCAGTAATGATTAAACTACGTCTACGGGTTCATTGCCAATTACGTTATTACCGTTGAAGCTCATGGATAATTACACCTTCATCATTTAGGCAGGAAATTTGCATTGTAAACGTTTCCAGCAGCCTAGGTGGTCGTGGGGTCATGGTCAACATAAACCATCTCTTTCATTCCAAGGAAAAACAGAATTGTGTCCGCCGTGTTGGTGAGATTACAAACGCGCTGTTGACATTTTACTCTAATGTTTGCACAAACAAGAGATTGGCTTATCTTGAAGAGAACTTAACCAACATTTCATGTTATTATTTTAATTTTGCTCTGATTCTTAATTGCGTACGACACTATCATATTTTTTCTATTAAATCTACATTAATAAAATTAAAAGTGTATTTTTCTGTCTGTAATGAGCACCCAGGGAATTTTACCGCACGCAGAGGGCTGAAATTTTAATTCAAAAGCCCCTGTGCACAAATAGATTTAGAATTATTGATTAGATAAGTTAAATTTATTAAAAACAGAGTTGTGAGACATAAAATGAAGAGATTTTTTTAGGTCTGTTTGAAGAAAAGAAAAGCTTATTTTTGCTAATATCATTAAAGATTTAACACCTCATTTGGATAAAATGTGTGTTATTAAATTAAATTACATATTTTTACCAAATTTGTCTATTTATTAAAAGGAAATATAAACTTATGCCTTAGTCTAAGTGTGGAGTTTTGTGTCACCCATCGGAAAATATCTCGTTCATTCTGTACAGTTAAATTTTTGATTGCTTTACCTATCTAGGCTGATTTGTCAGATTCCACTGTTTTATTTGGTTGAATACAATTTCTTTCACCAACAAAATTTTATAAAATAATTATGAAAGGGCAATGCCACCCTCACTATAGGTCCTGGTTAGTCGCATTTAAATACACTAATAAAGTAAGGAGGAAGAAGGCATAATTTTAAATAAATATTTCTACCTGTTGAAGAGAGATATTGTAGAAAAATATGAAAAAAAACACGCTATTAGTTCTACCATCCGAGATTCTCTACCTGACCTACCCGGAAACAGCAAGCAAGAAATCTCTTTACCACATCTATCTCTTAGCTATGTAAGCATTGGTAAGCAATGTATATGGCAAGGAGTTAGCTATGTTTTATCGTTATGGCTCTAGATAATTTTCACGTTTAGTCCGCAAACCAACTGATGTGTGTAGCTTGGCTAACGTTTTGCATTCAAAATACAATATCAAATAGTCTGATTTACAGCTTTAAGGAATTATTTCTGCGTGCGTGTTCATCATTGAACTATTACTATATATTTTACTAAAGATAGATATATTAATATATGATCCCATTGATCAACATTGGTCTATATAATTCGTATGTGGGCCTGTTTTAGTAAGTGTATCTAATGAATAACTAGGAAAATTATATGGTACCATGAACTAAGTTCGTTGTTGTTGTTGTTGTTTGAGTAGCTTAGTTTGATAACAGAAAACAAATATTTATTAATTGAAAAGTTTAATTTTTTTAATAACTCAAAATGAATTTTAATTTTTAATGTTGGCCAGCAAAAACATGATGCCATATTCTAAGTAGTTCTATTCGTATAATTGAATATATTATATATAAAAATATTCATCTGCGTGTTAAAAACATTTTCATGTTAATAGTATTCTAATATTTTCGTTTCTTAAAAGTATTATTATAATACTTTTATTTTCTAAATTATTAAAAAAATTGTTCCAACAATCTATATCGCCAATAAGTATTTGCTTAAGATGTAGATATTTCAAACAATCTGGCAACCACTGAAATATTTTTTAGACTCAAAACCCAAAATTATTTCCAACTCACTAATTTTAGGAACATCTTGAAAATAATTAATATTACAACATTTACGAAGATATTATGGTTAAAAAAGAGTATTACCCACGGGCAAAGAGAGTAAATAGTCTTGTTGGTAATCTTTTGATATTTCAAATACAAATTTAAAAAAATGTAGGCCTATTTAAAATATAAAAAATTATTCTTAAAATAAAAATTTCAAAGAAATAATCTATTTTGAAATTTAAGAGTTCAATCTGCAGTAAGTCGCAGAACATTGTACGAGCTTAAAATAGAATATAACAGGGGTGTTTGCGGGTGATGGTCATTCAATTATTGATCCTCAGGCGATCGAATTTTATTCTAAATAGTGTTTCTAGGAGCAATGAATATTAATATAGAGCCTGCATACCGCAAACATCTTGTTTCTAGTAGCAATGAGTTTTAATATAGAGCCTGCAGATCCCAAACATCATTTTCAAGGAGCAATGAGTGATAGTCGAAATCTTGCGGATCCTAAACATTTTTTTTCTAGGAGCGATGAGTGTTAATCTGGAGCCTGAAGAGTCCAAACATCTTGTTTCTAGAAGCAATGAGTGGTAATATAGAGCCTGCAGAGTCCAAACATATTGTTTCTAGGAGCAATGAGTGATAATATAGAGCTTGCAAAGTCCAAACATATTGTTTCTAGGAGCAATGAGTGATAATATAGAGCCTGCAAAGTCCAAACATATTGTTTCTAGGAGCAATAGAGTGATAATATAGAGCCTGCAGAGTCCAAACATCTTGTTTCTAGGAGCAATGAGTGTTAATATAGAGCCTGCAGAATCCAGACATCTTGTTTCTAGGAGTAATGAAGGTTAATCTGGACCCTTTCCGAGTATCTATTTTCCAAATAACCTAGTGTTAATTGTGATAATATTATGAAGCCGAGTCCAAGCATCTGGTGACCACAGAGATGAATCTTGTTTTGTTAAGAGTCTCCAACCTGTCGGTAGCGATTGTTCCGGTCTGACTTGCACCTGTTCTAAGATCCCTGGACGCCATATGGCGCCACCGCCAGGTCAGCTAGCTCGACCCAACCCACGCCCTCCAAACCAAGAGGCCCTTAAGGGGAATCGGACCATCACTTGAAACACCTGAAAAGCATGTTTATAACAAATTCGACAAAATCAAGAATTAAAACCTCGCTGTACACCCATAACAGATAAGAATGCACACATCCTAAATATCCTTCTATCGCAACTATTCCTCAACCTTGGCATAGTAGCAATCACTATGCCAGTGGTATCACTCACTCTGCTGTAAAATAGAAACATACCATAATGGTTTAGCTAAATTAATTATGACCTTAATAAATAATATAATAATAATAATATTTTACTACCCGTTCGGGTTATACGCTTTAAGTACTAATTACTCTAATGGATTAGGAATTGGGGAGGTTTAATTAGAGGAAGTGAACCCGCATTTGCGTGGAAGGAGAGTGGAAAACCATTTAGGAAAAACCACCCCCAGTTCACCCGACCGAGATTCTAACCTCAATCTCCCCGTCCTCAGCAGTCGAGCTCAACACGACTAGCGCGTTAGCCAACTACGTCACCGAGGCGGGTGACCTTAATAAATAATTAGAATATTAAAAATGTTTACTCATCAATGTTGCACCAATTGAGATCAGATAACAGGATATTTTATTTTAATTTAATCATGTTACAACCTGCATCGTCGGTCTTATGGTGTATATGTAAGGATTATATAGTTTAGTTTACCAGGGAGAGGGAGGCTATGTTTCGAGACCCACCCGGTTGTATGTTCACTCTAATAGGTATTTTGTAATTATGGTAAATTAACCCTTAAAAGGATTAATACAACCTTTCTGGACAAAACAAAGGGTTTAAATTAATTCTTTCATGACTAGGTTATTCATTGGGAACAACCCGAAAATTTTGAACCTGGTGATAACTGTTGGGTTCCATATATTGTTTACACATTTAATGTTTAAATAAATGCTAGATTATTTAAGTATCAACCCAACAACCAGAACCCGACTTGATGAAAGTGAAGAAAATTAACCTCACGACAATATATTTCTTATCTTCGTCAGGAATTGAGTTAAATATCTTTAGATAAGTAAATAATTGTTCTACCGGTAGAGATTTGTCAGCTAGCCATTAATAGAATAATTGTGTATGAAAGTATCAGCAGTGCATGAGCGAAACAAGATCTAATTACCTCAGCAATATTGAGAAGGAATAATTTGATCAAGTTTATTTATTTATTTATTTATTTATGATACCCAATGTATACATTGCTATTTTATTACTCAGATGCCAATTTAACTTAACCTGAGAAAATAAATTTAAAACTAAACATTATATTATAAGGGAAGAAAATCTCACTACCAATATTCAAACACAGCAGACTTTCCTCCTGGTTTCGTATTCAGAATATGACTTCACAAACACCTTAGCTAAACGATTGAATGTGAAAAAATAGTTACTTTCAAGTTCGACTGAGTTTAAAATAAAGTCTGAGAAATATTATGCGGAAAGTTGGTTGGTCTCACTCTTTTTTCCTCGCTCTTCCTTCTACTTTTACTCTTGTTTTACTCTTGCTAAATCTCGCTTTCTTCTGTCCTCTTTATTCTTGTTTGTTATTCTAGTATTCTTCCATCCACACTTCTATCTGCCTCTCTCATTTATATTCCTCAATGGGCCTATTCATCGGTCAGGACTTGCCTGTAACATACCCATTTTGAGTACCAACGTACCCCTTCCTTCCAGATAGGCATAAAATAAAAGGATACCAATATCGGGTGTCTTGTGAATGTAAAATGTAATACAGTTTCGCTAGTAATATAAACAAAATCTTGATAAGAGGGAAAGAAAGGTTGATCAAAGTTAAAGGTATCACGTCAAAATCAGTTTTAATTGGTTTATTAGTCTTTCTTCAATCTTGAATCTTCTTTCTTCAATCAAAACATTTTTAATATTCATCAATATGACTTATTGGTACATCACGTGACCTTGGTAGATCATGCTTAGAGTGACCTTGAACCCATTCGTATTGGGCCTAGTTTTATACCGAGTGAAAATTAATGCTTATCCCACCTGAACTCAAACCAAAATATCTTGGAAGGGCTTAGGCCACCAGCCACTGTCTGAAACACAATGTCGCCATGATTTAATAGAGTTTAACGCTTTATTTCATGTATCTCTTAGAGGATAGTTTTATTATGATTTCCAATTGGGGATAGTGACGTGGTCCAGAGTCGATCTGGTGGGCTGGCGGCAAGTGGAAGTAGAGTCTGCCACACACCTGCTCTGCGCAGCCCCAAGAAGTAAGCGGACGCCATATGGCGCCAAGTGTAAGGTGACCCGGTCGGTGGGAGGTTGAAGGGTGACGGGGTGTAGGGGAAGGTTGGGGTCAATGTGCATCACGCACAAGGCACCAACAGGACCGCCACAACAGTTACAGCGATATTATTTGGTCTTGGCCGGTTACAAGGATTGCAACAATGTGGGGAGAAGGGAGAAACGTAGAGAGAAGGTAACAATGATACGAATTGTTACAATCGTTTATAAGAATTAGTTTATTTTTCAACAAAGTTTCATGCCAAATGTGATTTTGATATCAAATTAGAGGGCTAGAAACATGGCCAAACATTTCTCAATAAAAGTCGTATTTTACATAATCACACGAGAACATTCTAAAATAATTCAGAACTGTTTTATTTAGCGGTTAAAAAACTTCAAAACTTTCATCATTTCTACTATAAATACTTTAGTATGAGAATAAATTCCTCCAGGTAGTTGACGTCCTTTATTTCTTGAGAATAGGACTGGTCGATCCATTGTAAGCTAGACGATCCCTTAGCTCCATAGGGTCCATATTAGTGGGCACACGTACTAGACGTCAAACTCATCTAGTTTACCAGTTATGGAGAGGTAAGGGTTCAAATACCAGCCAGTTACAGTGAAGGTGTTTTTATTAATAATCTCCTCAACCCACAAAAATGTGGGTGCATTTAATTTTTATGAGATCTTACTCTTCCTTACCCCATTAGTAGGTGTATTTTTTTTAACAGCATTTCCATTCCAGTTTGGGTTATAAATATACCGTGTATATTAATTACGTTAGTGGGGTAAGTTTAAGGAAAGTATAATTTTCAAGAAAATTTACCCGCATTTGCTTGTGGGAAGAATGTTAAATTATTTAGGAAAACACGCCCTAAGTACACCTGACCGTGATTTTAGCCCCAGCCTCGATGCCATCAGGAAACTGAACAAATGAGCTTGAAATGTAGACTGTGTGCCCGCCGATGCGGGTGGTTGTTAAATGCTCAATGCCCGATCTGGTAGTAAGACGAGGTGTGAAAATACAGGTTCATAGCTCATCCTTGTACTAAAACAGTAATATGGTGACATGAGGAAGACAGGTGCTAGTATTATTCCCCCAGGTCGCTTCTCTTTGTGAGTGATGAATGCGGTCTCTTTGACGGCACACCAACTGCGGTCACACTTGCTTCCTTATCTTCTTTTACTCCGATTGTCTTCTACTAGGCTTGCGGTCACCGACATTGCAGGATCTGTCTGTAGTCTGTATCCGCACTCAACACGTGACACTACTTATTATAATCAGTTCAGTTAAGCTACATTCACACTTTGGCCGGAAATAGAAAGCATAATCTGCATAAGGCGATTGGTCCTTTTCATTTAGCGTGGAAATGCAGAGCCATGAGAACAAACGGTTATCTTCAAGAATTTTTATTGTTTTACAATTTTCTTTTTGGAAACGGTTTGTTCAAGAATAGAAGCATGTTTATTATGTTATAATTTTTATATTCACATCTCCTTTATCATTTTAACAGTAATAAAATATCAGTAGTTTTGACATTTTTCAATAGAAATCTGCTGGCTACGTAACAAAAAATAAGGAAAATTAACACCTAATAAACATTGATATCTTAGAAGAGGTGTTGAAAATACCACTTTAAAAATTTCACTCGTTCTCGAGAAAACTGATATTTCCAAACATATGATTTTTTCCGCAAGACCTGTCCGGTAGCTAACGCCATCTGTGTTTTCCGTGATCCATCGATTATTGTAGGCGCGGAAGAATACTATGGTCATTTGGAATGCTACCCCACGCCTTTCATCCTCCTACCCAACATCTCAAAAAATAGGTTTAAGACTTCCCTTCGACAGGGCCAAGGGCCTTAAGTGGAAGAGAAATTCACATACTAGCAGATTTGTATGTTGACCCGGGATTTTCTGCAAAAAAAAAAACTAGAGGATAGTGGATAAACAGGTCTTTAATATCCCCGTCACGATGGATGTCTTCACATTAATATGTTGTGTCGTGAAACAAGTCAATACAAAACAAGAACGACTCAACACATTAATATGAAAACATACATTGTTGCATTAATTTTATCTTAAAGAGGTATTTAAAAACTCAAAAATAAAATGTGTTAACACTCACCTTTTTCAGGTTTGTGTTCTAAAGCATAGGGGGATGAATACATTTATGCTAGCCTGTGAATTTTGGCTTGTCACAAGAATACTCTGTAATTTATTTTGGGTGAACTCATGAATCAAACTTTAGAGAAGATTTTTCTTATGAAAGTACATTATTTTAGAAATAAGATATGTTGAAATTAAGAGAATCTTTTAGATAGCTGGTTCATCTTTATTTAATAGTCAAGTAATATATAAGCGTATAACTAGAATGGTTAGGAAAACGCTGTGAGAAAATATTGTTTGTTTGGTTGTATGTTTTGTACAATTATTTTTTTTTGAACCCGTTTAGAATGTCTCTCTTAATACATAACCCATAAAAACCAGTGAACCCTACACAAATTCATAATAAAATATATTTTTTACTATGAAACACTGTGACTCAAGTCTTACTCAAATGGATTGGATTTTATACGTATAAATTGGCCTAAATTCTTTGCTCTACAAGATAAAGTATTTAAAAATACTTCACTTTAGGTATCACTTAAATAAATTCTTTCAGTAAACTGTATCTTATGTAACATAACCTTAAGCTAATTTAATTGGTTTATCTACTATCAAATTTGATTTTTAAGTTGATATGATTTTATTACTGTCATGAATATTATAGTAGACTTATTTCTCAACAACATAATAAAAAAATATAATATTTCCTCTTTATTTTCAATCATATTTACAGTAATAATAGTTTATTCTAAAACCGATAGAATTCGTTAAAAACTAATAATTACTTCTACCAAAAGGTATTTCATACATGAACCGGAGATTTTTTCCGTCTGCAGTGTATACTTGCCTCCAATTGGCTAGTGCCTCTTCCTGCATTTTCATTGGCTGACCCACTTCAAATTCAAGGGTTGTAAAGGTAAACTCCATCTATAAATCATAAAAAGTTGAAATAAGTTACACATTTATGGCATTGTTCACTATTTACTATACATTAATAAAGAACACTGTATATGAAATAGGTGTTTCAACTTCTTATGCACTATTTGCTGTGCACTATTCGCTGCTATGCATGAATATAAACGTAGTGTTTACCATAGAAGTTCGTCTTTATAATCAACATGGCACGTCAATATTCGTGTATTCAAATATATGTTTATGTGAATATATTGTTATTGTTAAGAATCGCAATCAATTTCCCTGCAGTAAAGCGATATTGTTTGTTTGGACGTGGACTAAACAAAAGTTCAAGCTATAGTCTTATTTGCCGGTGACGGTGATTAGTGTTCGAATCCCAGCCAGATGTTTCGAGAGAGAATTCCTCCCACTTCCACGCAAATGCTTATTCCAATCGTTTAAAGACTACCTTCTGTATTCCGAATTATATGCCTATAGCCATAATGGATAGTAAGTCTTGAAACCTATATTCCATTCCCGGTAGGAATTACTCTCTGAAAGGTCTTTTTTCCTACCAATATCCTACTATATAGTAGATTTATGGTAGGGAAAAAGGCCTTTCAGAAGTCAATTCCTACGGTGAATGGAATATATATATAAGGTTTGTGTAGATGTTCTCAAACGACCCCATTTGCCACCTAGAATCTTTACGGTGTTATATATATATATATAAAATGCCGCAAGTCAAACAATAATTAGTAATCTTACTTAATTGCTCCAGTTTAAAAATATATATTGATGTAGTTGTACTATCAGGAAGTTTCAGCTACAAACTGAACAGTGTGTTTGAAAAATTGTAAGACAAATAGCAGCTTAAATTGCGGGTGTTTGTGCATTCTTTCAAAGTTTCAATGTTTTGTAGTTTAAAGCCCACTGAGATTGCATCGGACTACATTAGGGGAAGTATTTCTATAATTAATCCACAATAGATTTAATCTTTTCTTACATTTGTAAAATTACAATAAATACAATTTATTATTATTCATTTGACTATTAAAAATGATGTGCTATTATTTTGGTAGGAGAATTTACTTTAAACAGCATTTTGAACTAACTTTACATAACATTTTAAGTTCTAAATAGTAAATAATTTCTAGTAGTATTTTACTGTTAAAAAAAGTGTCAAATTACCATTAGCACTTAATCGGTAGCCCACCATTTTAACAAATTACACGTATTAGTATAATTTCATCAATAAACACACTAAATAACATTATATATATGGAAGAAATTTTCATTTAAGAGTCGTTTAAAAATAATAAATATCTGAAAATTTTGTGATAAGCTGGTAAAGTAGTGTAAGTTTGGCTGTGTAGTACAATTTATTTGATATACGATTGTATGAGATCGCTACATTCAAACTAACCTTAAACTTGATAAGCCCTGGTACCACATAGCATCTTAGTATGCCTTGAGCCATGAGTAGGAAGAAGTAAACCATAATCAATATATTATTTTATCTACATCTACCCCCATCAGTGAGTTTGTGTACTAAACGTCAAGGTAATCTAATAAGGTGTACCGGGGATCAAAAGGTCAGAGTTTTAATCCTGGTTGGAAGTGCTAATGTTGTTTTTCCTAATTAATTTCCCCCTCCCGCAACACAAAAATAAGGTAAATTTCTTCTAATAATCTACCTTCCTCGTTCCTGTTTATTGTTGTAAATTAAGTGCGAGTAATCCCAAAGAGTAGTGAGACTTGGCTTGTTTAAAGAAAACCTATTGTTTATTTTTATATAATTTTTTCTATAGTATTTAAAAAAAATATGTGGCACTATATTTTACATCAAGTTGAGCACAGAGAGATAATTAAAATTTAGTTTTACGGGCAAGTTACTGAAACTAAACGTATTATACAACAGCTTAATTATTTAAGTCTATAAATACACAGATTCATCATATTTTAGTACCTCAAAATTTTAAATATCTAACAAGTAGACCTAATAATATCATAATTAACTGTATGTCCTGCATTTCGGGTATATAGGTACTTCGTGACAGATAAAATAATTCACAAAATCCACTAGGTTAAGTGTAAGAAATAACCCCCCAACCCCTGCCCCTAAACCACTACTCTCATATTAATTTACACCTAGATTAAAACCGCGAAACGTGACAAAGCCTGGAGACAAGAATCACGACTTCAAACGGAGGGACTTAGTTTATTCATTTGCACCACAAAGAGACATTCAGAATAGAAATGTCACGGGATTATTTTTGTTGCTGTTATTTTTGAAGTTGGTGTGATTTACGGAGGAAATAAACTTAGCTAGAAATCCATCTCTCACACTCTTTCAACACTTTATTGTTCAAGTTCAAAATGAATAAGAGGTATTAAAAAGAAAATATAAATTCAACATCTTGGTGACCTTGCGATGATCCATTTACATCCATGGCAGAGTAAATTATTGTGGGCCTGGTATACTTTTAAGGTGGAGTTGAACAGAATTCGAGTTAAGGTCCGTAGTCTCACGCTTTGTTTGATAGAAAACATGCTTTGGCCAAAATTAAAATTATCTTACTTCGGTAGATAAATTTAGTTTAATTTTCTAAACACAGTAATTTTATAAGTTTGTTAATATCTGATATTGGTGTTGCGAAATTTTACAAGAATTTTTTCACTTAATTAAAAAAAATGTTTAAATACCTCTACGGTTAAGACATATATTCAAGCTCTATTGAGATTACTTTGTATAGAGTATTTAACTGAATATTTATTTTGAGGTGATACTTTTATTATGTTAACCAAAAATAGTTTTTGGCATAAAAAACTGCAAAAATGTGGACTTGAACTCACGTTCTCTTCCATACATCCTTACGTAGTCCTATCACAGCGTGGATAGCACATATTTTAGTTAAGTTATACCACTTGAGCCAGACATAGACCCATTCATCTTGGTGTGGTTATCTGTGATCAATTTTAGAAACCAGTGGACTTGAGAGCAGGCAAACCATTTTACCATATATTTTAAAAGTACAACGAAATTGAAAATTGACGATTTCAAAATAAACTACTCAACGGATCCTAATTTATTTGTGGTCAAATGAAGAATGCAGGAATCTGCACTTCAGTACGTTTTCTGTTTTAGGCGTAGTGTAATTTTTAATTTTCCTGTTAATCGGCCCGGAGATGGGATTTATAATCCTCAAAATACTAATATTCAAGTCACTAAAATTTTAAGGTTCAAACCATCGAGAATATCTTAACATAATATGTTTTAGTGCTAGGTACTTATGTTACTTGGCGATGACAAGCTGTAATTTTTAACTAAATAAACCAGTCACATAAAGAAGATGATGAGTTTTAAGAAAATTGAACAATATTGATCTGTAGAAAGTATGTAAAATTCATCCTTAACTAGGAGGAAAATCCTAATTATAATTAAGTCAAAATAAAAAACCATTACATAAATGTTATCAGTGATTCCTTTAGGCATTGACTTTTTGAAGAAAAATATACTCACACTGAGTTGTTTTTATAGTAATGGCAGTTTTGAAGCAATAACACAACTAAAATAACCTCAATAATATTTAGATTTTCTATTGTGAACCTGTACAAAATGATTCTGTGTGTGGAAAGGTCTTAATGAACATTTCTAAATATTTAATTTGATATCAGAACTAAGACATTTTGCGTGACAACTTGTTGACAGTGAAATAATTTAACATTTGCATGTAATATTTAAAAGTACATGACGCAACGTAGAATGTAAGGTTTTTACTCCTATAGGAAACCTATTGAACTATTTCACCTCCATTTTAGTGGCGTAGGCCATAACTTTAAATAACAAATCTATTTTTTTACGGCGTGGGATTAATGTATAACTCCAGTATCTGAGCAATTCACTAGGTGGCCCAAAAATCAAAATAAATCAAATAGTCATTATTTAGAAAAAGAGTTTAATTTTCTTCACGTGTTGACTTCAATAGTTTTGGAATATTTTTCAACGATATCTTGGAATTAAATTAAATATTTTGTCTTTATTTAAAAAGTTTATCATGGAATTCCAGTATGTCCATGGCAGATATTCAACAGCAGTTGATATAGCCATGTCAAGAAAATAGAACCCTGTGTTTCTATACCCTTATTTTGGTTGGAAGAACAGTAGAGAAAATTCAAACATATTTTCTATAGCCAACATTAATAACATTTTACTATATGGTTTGTTGCAATTTATAGGAATTGATAATATTGATCAAAAGTGACAACTGCAGATAGCATTACTTGATGTATGAATATATTAAACTTGTTTTAGTAACTTTAGTAACTAACTTATACTCTTCTTCCTACCAAAATCTTACTATTCTTGAGAAATATTGTATTTATTTTGACAAAAAATCTGTTTTGATATAAACACTTGAAAAATACTGCCCCAACTTGCGCTACCTTCACAACCACCTTAAAGGTATGACACGATTCGAAGATCATAATTTAATTCATCCTATCTATAAATATATATATATATATTTACAATCTCTACATTCAATGGGAGAAATTTGAATGAAATACAAGAGGATTAAAACATTCTTCAATCATCCGTTTAGTGAGGCAAGCATAGGTTGAATTATTATTCAATCTAAAAAAAATTCTTACAATGAAACACTAAACATTCGATTTGAAATCGCCGTGGTTCAGAGGAATACATTTCTTCGAGGGGAGCGGGGGAGGAATGAGGCTAGTAATTTATTTAATATTTAATACTCAATGCATTGTATATATATATATATAGTTTATCTTTCTCTCTCTCTCTCTTTATATATATATATATGTATATATATAGGTATCATATATTTAATGATAAGCATAATTAAAATTCACAGGATGTTAAAAAATATGTTCAGAAATTTAAAACACTGCATTAGGGGATGCTCATTAAATTGAATAAAAAAATCCTAGTAAACATAGGTCCGCAAACTAACTCACACGTAGATGGAGGAAATTATGTCTTTCGGTAGTGAAAATAAATTATATGCAAAATTTAAGGCCGTAGCCAGCCAAAAGTTTCAAGGGGGTTTGGTGGCCACATCCCCCAAATTCCGAAAGCTAGAAAAATTTATAAATGGTAAACCGTTCTAGAAGCTATCTGAAGTGTATTTTTATGGCAACATAACTCCCTAACTGCTGAAGGCTAGGAATATTCTAAGTATTAAACACCTCTAAAGGTTATTTGAAGTATCTTGTTTTGCAATATAGCACTATAACTTCCGAAGGCTATGAAAAATGATCAATATTAAACACCTCTAGAAGCTATCTGAAGTGTTTTTTCTTAAATAGTAACATAACACTCTAACAACCGAAGGATAGGAGAAATTATAAATATTAAACACCTTAAAAGCTGTTTGAAGTGGTTTTTTTTACAATAACATAACCCCCTGATTGCCAAAGGCTAGAAAATATTCTGAATATTAAACACCTCTAGAAGCTCTCTGAAGTGCTTTTTATGGTAACACATCCCCCTAATTTGGATTTGTATATTAATTTTGATATTGTTTGAACCTTAAAAAAGCCATATGTATTTTGTTCACAGTATTTCGTGGTGTTGGGGGTGTGGGGGGAACCCTCAGGCTATGTCCTTGGCAAAATTAAATGTTATTTGGGTTTACATGGTACACATTTATTACCTCATCATTAAAAATGGTGTTCCATATGTTTTTCTTACATTTCTACACACAATTCATATCTACTAATCAAACTGTGTTAAGCTCTTTAAAACCAATCTTGGATTTATTTGAATAATCTGACAACAGTTTTCAGCTCACGGTTGTAAACCTGCTAAATCGAAACTCCTTAAGTACCCCCAAACAATAAAGTGCAAAGGATTAAGGTTAGGGGACCGGAGGGGGGCATGCGACTGCACCTCCTCGAACTATCCATTTTCTATTAAATATCTCATTTAATTTATGTCTGACAAGTAACTAAAAATGAGGTGGAAACCCATCATGCATAAGCCACATTCGTTGTCTTTCTCTAAGGAAGCACATCCTCCAATAAATTTGATAAGAAATTCAGTAGAGAATTATGGTAGTCTGAATCATTCGGTCTGTTCGGCAAAATGAGTGGTCCTATTAGTCTGTCTCCTAAAATGGCCAGCCAAACATTTATTGAATATAGCTTTTAGTGTCTTGTCTCACACCAGTTCTTGGATTCTGTTCCAATCATCTAAGAACACGAACTTCCACATCGGGACCATAAACACTTTTGAGACACCAACAATCCATATAGCACGTGGCTGAAAATACCTATATTCACACAGTTGTTGGTGTACTTTCACAAATAATGTATGGGAAGGAATTGTCTGATACGTTTTCTCGTAAAAACAATTTGTGGCAGCAGAAATTCTATGGCATGGCCATAAATAAGCTAAGAATAATATCAAAATAAGCTGTCATGATTAACCTCTTAAAACACAAATAATACTCTTTGAACAACTCCTATGTTGAATTAGCTTTGTTTAGTATTATTCTGATCAGTGTCAACCAAATGTTATGTTAGGTAAACAAATGAAAATCTAATGCTACCTCATGTGTACGTAGGTAAACAAATGCGAGTTTATTGTCTACAAATGGGACGAGTTAAATTAACTTCAACTTTACTTTTAAAAATAACTCTAAGCCAACGATTATTACAAAGCTTAGCCATTAAAAATATTGACATCCCTTAAAAAAAAGTGTTGTTTTGTACACTTAGTTTATCCTTAAAGGTACAAAGACTGACCTTGACTAATCACATCATGACCCTATCTTATAAGCTGCACCATAGTATAACCTGTCAAGGTAAGATTGATATTTTTTAGACTAAACGAAGTATGGATGACAAAAAATTATAGTAACTATACAACATGTTGTTTTAGCAACGAAATTTGTAAATTTTGCCTGAGATATGTATATTTTTGCGATAAGATACTTTCATATTAGTTTTAGTGGCTACACAATGTTGAATTTTTTCAACATCAAATAACTTTTATGAAATCTTCTTTTATAGATTTGGCTTCGGGAATATTCCACGAATTAATTTTGACTAGGCTTCAAATATAGTAGATGTACTTCGTAGACTGTTGAGTAACGCTACTATTATAATGGTTTTCTTCGCCAGTACCTATCAACAAAAACATATCCTCTGTTCCTAAACCCACAACACACGGTCAGTACTAATATATTCATATATTCAACAACTTGAAAAGACATACCAAAAAGCTAGCCAATTGTCATTTGTCCTTCCAGAAAAAGTCGTAATAGTTGTATTAGAGGCAGTTGTCCCATTATGTGGACATTAAGGCGGGAAGAGGGTTTACCATTATTTCTGCCCTAAGCTATTACGACTGCTGAGCAAGTGAAGAGGGCAAAAGGTGTGTGTGTGTGTGTGTGTGTGTGTGTGTGTGGAGGGGGAAGGAGGAGTAGATTCAAAGATCTCTTCTCGTGCCAGGAACTGTCCGGGAAGGTCAGGTCAGTAGGACGCGCCGCATGGTGCCATCTTGGGGGGCAATTAATTGTACTCCTTAGTGGTTGTGTGGACGTGGACGTATTCCGGGGAACCTGAACGTGTTTACATTGAGTATGTAGTGCAAGGAAACACAACAGGTTTCTGAAAAATATATATATATATTTTTTTCAAGATTAAGGGGGGATGAATACATTAGGAGGCTTTAATATAGTTTTTTTGTTAAACACCTACCCATAAAATCTATACATATTTCACGTCAATCGATGAGTGTATAGACTATTATGACAGGTCTATAAGTTCCATAAATGAATTATTTAGGTCTCTGAAAAATGTTTCTGATTTGCAGATTTGCGCACTAATCACAAAACGTTTTAACTGTCGCTCAGATTTACAACGAACCACGTGGGAGGATATAAATGATTGCAATACATTAGTATCTTGGTGTGTTTACATATTTAAAACTGTTATTTAGTATAAATTAAATATGAGCTTGATTTTTCAGATTGAACAAAAATCTATTTATTTTAGAGGACAAACTTTGAACCACTGTGAATTATTAACTATAACATGTTGTAAGGTGGGGAAAGTAAACACTGATTTTTATATGAGCCCACTTTCAACCGCCAACATTGATTGAAAGTCACTAAAATTAGGCATTCTATAATTAATTTGTATTATTTGATTTATTGACATTTGAGTTAATTTAAATAGTTATCAAAAGCTTTCAATAATATTTCAAAATATATTACTGTATAATGTATCTTTACATAGTTAATTAAACGGACAAAGAAAGTAAATAAATCTTTTTTTCTTCTACTGTGGGAATACGAGCTTCCAATTTTCAAATAACGGGCTTTATAATAAAACCAGATTGTAGTTTACCACTGACCCTAATGGTGACAAGTGTAGTCTCCATACTAGGTCGGCTGACTAAATAGCTGTAGTAACGTAGCGGACCTCGCAGAGAAAAAATGGTTAGAATAAACATGAAGTGGATTTTCCATTTTGGAATGTTGTCAGAAATACTTCTTGTCAAAAGTTATGAAGTGTCTCATTGTAATTCCTAATCGCTCTTAAGTGTTTTGTGGTCATTCCAACAACATGGCCCTAGCTTTGCCGTGGACTTTTGGATTTTGGGTAAATGGAGTAGGCTATTGCCTTATTGATGATTTTGAATTAGTTTATATATCACTAATGAAAATGGTGACCTAGTGGTGTAGGGGAAAGATGTCAAACTTCTGTGCTGGGGATCCGAGGTTTAATCCTCGGTTCCTGGCACAGATTTATCTGCTTGCCAAACCCTTTTTTCACCTTGGACAAGACCTGTATTAATCACCACTTGTGAATGTCTGGAATGCCAGGCCTTTACCATGGTTCGGATTCCACGTTAAACTGTAGGTCCTCCATTTCATCTCACAATCACCCTACCATTACACATTAGCATAAGTGCGTATAACCCGAACGGGGAGTAAGACGCGGTGCTAGTAATAATTTCAATTTCAATTTCAATTTCCTTTATTATAGTGCTGGCCAACAGTCGTAAGACCTATAACAGGCCAGCACTGAAAAGTACACACGTACATACCTTATAATACATATATTAACACAAGAAAAAATGATAGACAAAAAATGGCTAAATAATGTTAAATATTGATGAATAGCTACGAGATAAAATGTAGTTAATAATAATAAGCACAAAAAGTAACATTAAAAACAAATAACTAAATAGTAAGCAGTAACATTATTCAAAAAAATATCAGAATATTGTAAGTTTAAATAATATAGGCAGAACCTCTACATGATAAATTAATGATATGGGACATCCTTAAATAACTCTCTGAGTTTAGCTTTCCTTTTATGATAAAAGTCAAATTTGACAAATCTAGAATTGGCGCTATGGATACAACGACCTATAGGGCTCGTCTTATAAGAGCTATCGAGAAAAAATAATTTAGGATTACGAGAAGCCCGAGAAGGGATATGAACGCCTACATGATCAAGGGCAAATTTGCAATAAATATTGTTATTGAAAATATTAAAAACAAAAAGGGCATCACAATAAAGTCTACGCGAGAAGAGAGTTTGGAGCCCTAAGAGGTTTCGAATTCTGTCATAATCATAATAAATCCGGTTACTAAAGAATTTATCATAGCATGCAGCAACAAATTTTCTTTGAATGTTTTCTAACCTAAGAGAGTCAGTTAAGGTAATGGAATTCCAAGCAACAGTGGCATATTCTAACTTAGATCTAACCAGGGCGTAATACAGACATAAAAAACAGTCAACTTTCTTAAATGATATAGTAATAAATTTAATAAGCCCAAGTAATTTCAATGACTGGGAAATGACATGGTCAACATGATAGTGGAAATAAAGTTTGTTATCCAGGAGGACACCAAGATCATTAATACAAAGTGTACGAACTATGTTATCACTGCCCAATTTATAAGTAAAAAAGAAAGGATTAGTTTTCCTAGTAAAAGATATAGATTTGGTCTTAGATTTATTGATAGACATTCCATTTTCCAAAGACCATTGTAAAATACCATTTACATCATTTTGTAAATCTATACAATCTGCTATTGATTTGATAGTTTTAAATAATTTTACATCATCAGCAAAGAGTAAATAACTAGACGAGTTCAAATATTTACCAATGTCATCAATAAACACATTAAAGAGAAGAGGACCTAAATTAGAACCCTGTGGTATGCCACAGGGTGCTAAAAATGTTTTTGAGGTATGTGAATCAATTTTAATAATGAATGATCTTTCATGCAAATAACTGCTAAACCAATTTACATAAGAGTGAGAGAGTCCAAAATTACCAAGCTTAGAGAGAATAATATTATGCTGACATAAATCAAATGCCTTACTTTGGTCAAAATAAATAGCATCAACCTGACCTTGGGCAGAGACTTGAGGGGCAACATGCCCAAGAAATTCCACTAAATTCGTGACAGTAGATTTATTTTTTATAAAGCCATGTTGATTATCTGATAGTTTATTTTTAAGGTGGTGGAAAGTATGCTCATGTATGATTTTCTCAAATACTTTGGAGAAAGTATTTAAGAGGGAAATTGGTCTGTAATTACAAACATTTGTTCTTACCCCTTTTTTATAGATAGGTACGACAACAGATTGTTTCCATGTAAGAGGAAAAGTTTCATTTGATAGGCTAATGTTAAAAATATAGGCTAACAAAGGGCTGAAAATACTGGCACAGCCTTTAACAATAAAACTTGGAATTCCATCTGTCCCGGCACATCTAGAAGAACTCAATTTTTTTATAGCATTAGCAACATCCAAGGGTGTTATGTGGCATGGATACAAGGGCGCACTAGTTTCAATAACGGGGCAGGGTAAGACAGGAATAGCTGAATTATAAACGGAATGAAAGTAGGTCCCAAACTCATTAGCAATTAATAAAGGATCCACTATAGACATGCCATCAATTTCTAGGTTGGATGGGAAAACTTTATTCATACGATTATTTTTAACAAATTTCCAAAAATCTTTAGGTTTGCATTTAATACTATTTTCAATTGAGTTCATCCAGTTGGCTCTGTCTATAATCAAAGTAGTTTTAACTAATCTACGAAAATGAGAAAAATGAGAATAGAATACACTATTATTTGTTTGTTTAAACTTTTTGAAAAAATTGTTTTTTTTCCTAATATAGTATTTAAGTGTAGAAGAAAACCAATTAGGATATTTGGATGAATTAAGAATGGTAATTTGAGGAATATGCGTTCTGATTTTCCTTTGAACTAACTTGGTAAAATTATCTACAGCCAAATTAACATCCTTAGTAGAATAAACACAAGACCAATCAGCAGTAGCCAGGTCATTGTAGAGATTAAGGTAATCCCCATGTGCATAGTCAATATATGTTTTAGGGGTGTCATTAATTTTAGTAGCAATAGGTACATCTAGTGAAATCAATAAGGGTGGATGAGCTAAATCAATATTTACTAGAGAATGAGAGCTTTGAGTAATAGAGGGGCGGTGAAAATTAGCAAAAACAAGGTCAAGGAGGTTAGTGTCATTATCAGCTTCATTAAATTGTTCTAATCCTATTATGTTGGTCGAAGCAAGAAGTTGAGTAGCTTTTAATTTAATGTAGAAATGAGAAATGTTCTGAGAATGATGATATTTCCAATCAATTTTGGGGCAGTTAAAATCTCCGAGTAGTATTATTCTATAGGGGTAGTTAGCCAACACACCTTCAAGAAAAATAAAGTAATCGTTAAATGCTTCGACAGTTATTTGGGGAGCAAGATATATGTTCCCAATTAGCAGTTTTTGGCGATCAAATGTTGGGATCTCAATCCAGACACATTCCATATTATTCTCTAGGTCAGTTCTCCTGACTACACCAGAAATAGTATCAATGACAGAAATGAGAACACCACCACCCCTTGAGATAGTAGCTCCATCATATAACCTATCGGCTCTATAAACATTATAGTTAGGGGGAAATAATAATAATAATAATAATAACTAATGAAAATAATGTTATATTAAATTGGTTTGGTGAACGGGAAAATTGGAATTGTATTTCTTTATTGCTATCTGATTTTTTTAAATTACATCTTACGCCTTGTTGGGCACGTGTGCTAGATGAAGTATGATTTGCAGTTGAAAATATTGAGCAAAGCCTGGACGGGTGACAATAATTAGAACACATTAACACCTAGATTATATTTTGGTTAGTAAATATTGAATGGATTAATTATATCAATATCTAGTGTGTTTGACTGATTAACCATATTCTCTCTCTGGATGTTGTGAATACAGTTAGAGATTCAGCTGGGTTAACTCTGGCTAATTTTTCCGCCATAGTGGTTTGTTATCCTCTCTTTAGGCCAATGTTAGTGCACTTCCTCTTGTTTGTACTTATTTTGGCCACTAAGTAATTTTGTCAGTAATCTTCCTCTGAACTTTGTAAACATACACATACTATTCAATATGTAAGGCTGATGTAATTTTAGGTTGAGAGGTATATTTTGTTCTCACTGTGTCTTAGTACCCATTCAGGCTATACGCATATATTTTGCGCTAACTGTAAGGAGTGAGGAAGTTGGAATTTAAAGAAAGTAAACCCGAATTTGCATAAAGGGATAGTGGTAATCCATTTAGGAAACTATATCCATAGTTCATTCATCAAACCAAATTAAATAAGCTTAACAATAAGACCATGTACCCATAGGCACAGGGGAGATGATTTAAATTATTCAATAGGCAAATAATACCTTTTGTTTCTGATCTCTTTAACTAAAAATAATAATTCCTGAAAGGGGCAGAGAATTAAACATTTTCAACATTTTAAACTCTTTAATGTATTTTGTAAATAAAACTATTTCAATAAGATCACTTTAAAAAAGCAATTCAAAATTCTAGCTTTTCATTGAGTTGTTACATCATACTATATTATTCGTATTCTAAACTAACTTGAGTATGTGTTAACAATCTCGATCATAATCTTGTGTAATTTATTTTGTTGACACTGCCCGTTCAACCGCTATATGACCTGTTCCTCAACACGTCAACAGATGAACACTTGCTTCATCCTGTTGCGATGTTTAAGTGTTAACGACTCGTTAATACCTTGCGAGGGATCATTGGAACGTTAACAGTAACGCAAGGCAGGTTTCTTTTTTTACTGAATACCTCAGAAGATCACGGTTCAAAAACACTTTTTTTCAATGGGGGGAGCTAATAAGGTTTCTTTTATTCTTCGCTAGATCTGAGTATTTCCGACATAAACAGTTAAATTTAAAGCATATATAAACTCTTTTACCCAGATTTGTTTTCTAAAAAGTTTTCATTTTCTTTTATTGAAGCATTGGGGGATAATGATTAATAATAAAAGATCAAACTCCTTGATATTGGTACATTTAAACGTATTGAGCAGTTAGAAAGCTAACATTTTTGTCACGGAATATATTTAAAACATTAAAAATTGGGTTTTCTTTAAAGGATTGTTTTTTACAATTTATTAATATTTAATTAATTTTACTTAAACAATTTTTATTAATACAGGAAGATTTATTATGGTAAAATATCATTTGCATTGATAAATTAGTTTAGTACCAGTTAAATTCATGTTAATATGACAATCTGTACACGTGAATCGAGCCCAAGACTTTGGCTTTGCGGGCCAATGCTCTACCACTGAGTCATAATGGCTCGTCTAATGTCCAAGGCCACTAGTTTTAAGTCTAGTTGTAGTAACTGGTGAAAATATCGGTCACTTTGATCTATCAACATTCTCATAACAAGGTGACTCATAACAGCTGACAGTGTGCTTTAGTGCAATTAATATTTGAATCCATTTGTATCGCAATTAGTGTCAGTGATTTTAATACCCAGTGATAGCATTTCGAAATCATATTGAAAATTATAATGTGGAAAATAAATTTCATCGTACTAGGATTAATCTTGATCTATTAGTTCTTTCATTAGTAACTCTTAAACATAAATATCAGGATAAATATGGTGAGTAACAAATACCCAAATTTGCCTGTTAGGTGATAAAGAACCGCTGAGAAAAGTATATTTCTGCAAACAGAAATCTTAGATAAATAAATAATACTCAAATATCATGGTTTGGTAGTATCTAAGAGATTGAGAATATAATCAACTATCAAAACTACCCGCTTTGGTGGCGGCAAGGTCTAACGTGCTATACTTGCAGCAGTAGACTAGACTGCTGATGATGGGAAGATCAAGGTTCAAATCTCAGTCAAGTTTATTGAGAGTAATTTTCCCTAAATTTCTTTCCACTCTTCCTCCATGCAACTGCAGGTAAACGTCCTATAAATATAACCTCCCTAATCTCTAAAACTGGAAGCATATACAACCCAGAACGGTAGTAAGACGTGCTACTAAAAAAAACCCAACACCAGTAGACACGTTGAGAAAGGCATTAGCCTCTTATGGTTTCGTTTGTTAGGGACGAATAGGTCCAATTTTGAATCTCAGCCGGGTAACTTGAGGTAGTTTTTCCTAAATAAATGCTCACATGTTCTCCCCGCACACGCGAATACACTTCATCTTAAGTGGAAATTTTTCATCCTTAAACAATTAGTGTAAATACGCTGATGGCCATGAAGATAATAACATATGGAGTACACATACATGTCACATGTATGCTCACAAATCCCGGATAAAGCGACACTTACCCGCTTCACTGCTCGAATAAGGTGTCACTAGCTTGTTAGACTGGCCTGCTGAAGATTAGAATATCGGGGTTTGAATCCTGGTCGGGTCTACTAAGGATGTTTTTCCCTATATGGGTTCCCACTCTCCTTCCATGCAAATATAACTATATTGCCTACAAAATGCTGCCTTCCTCATCCCTAACCCATTAGAGTAACAATTTCCATGTATGCGTAGAACAGGTAGAAATATGTTATGATGAAAAAAAGTTATATTTCCTCTAGTTCCTACTTCCCTTATTCTTACTACGCTAGTGTAAATGAAAAGATAGCCTGAAATAGTAAAAAGCTGTGAAAAAACCAGCAGGTGCTAAGCTAAGACTGTACTACGATTGCGCAGTGTCAGTGTGTTGTCGAAGCCGCAGAGACCTGTCCGACCATCAACGTCCTCATCTCTCCTCGACTGCTCTCTCTCGTTACTGCGATTGTTTTCCACTCCACTTACCAGAGCGGTCAAACAGAAACGAACGAAAGAACGAACATTCCAGGTCGTGCCCCTGTGATGACTCGCGCCGCTGTGCCGGGTTCGTGGCCCGACTCTCCCCCGGTTCATGTCTTGGGTATTTTGAGCCCCCCTCCTTTCGAGTCCCGTGGATCTGGTTTCTTTCCTTCGTGCGGACACGTCAGGTTACCAGAGTGCCAGACAGGGGTGGGCCATGATCGCCTCCATTTCTCTCTGGCTCTCACTGGACCTACCCGCGGCGGTGGCCAAGTGGTTTGATAATGTTACACCCATGCTACCACTGGTCTGACATTGACGGAAAGGATGGAGCTTTAAGTTGAGACTGTAGGGAACATGAGTTAAGGGAAAATGTTTTGGCAGTTTTTATAGCAAAACAATTTTTTTTTGCCAAAATAAATAAAATATTCCTCCAAATAAGACTTGAGTTTAATTTTCTTCACGTCGTGATGTCAACAGTTCTTGAATATCTGTCATGAGTACAGCGACATTAAATGGGAAACCTATTAGTAAAAAAGAAAAAGTTTCCATTAAATTTCACGGTACCCTTGATAGATATTCTAATTCAAGAACTGTTGAGGTCACCATGGGAAGAGAATTATACTTTGTGCTTATAAAATATAATTATTTGAGTTTTTTTAAACCTCTCTCTCGTGACCTTTACATTCCCACCTTAATCTTGGCCAGGTTCATTAGGGATTTCAACTGGGATTTTCAATATGGTATCAAAATCATCCCTCCAACCGCATCGGTGGCTTCGCGAACTAAGCGAATAGCTGGTTTAATCTGATTTGCTAATAATGGGGAAATCGGGGTTCGATACCTGTTCAGATTTGCTCATGGTGGTTTAATATTAATGGTTAATACTAGCCCACTATGCAAATATTCTACTCTAAATTCTACCCACCTCATCTCAACCCTATTTACGTAATTAAATGTGAATTATCTGGACGAGTAGTGAGACGCGGAGAAGAAATAAAATTGTTTCTCTATTCCAGTGTGGAGATGTGTCTGGATCAGCGTTATAACAAACATACTTATCTGATATTTAAAAAATTTCTAGACTCAGATATTCTCTCGCTAATAAATGTGCTCTGACTACCCACCAGTCGTCACATGGTCTAAGGCGTAAGGCTCACCATACAGTACTAGACTATTGCTAGCGTGAAGGTTGGGGTTCGAGTCTTGCTCATTTGAATTGAGAGTTTCCCATCTACTCTCCCCAAAAGTGGGGTTGCACTTTCTCTAAAACAAACTTCTTCCTATCCACCCCTTAAGTTAGCCGTTAATAACCTTGTTAAACACCTTTCTATTACCAATAATTTACAATTACACCTTGCGCGAGTGGCAGTTTCAAAAAGATGTCACAGAATCCCAGCTGGCTGTGATTCAATGATAGGTCAAGTAGCCAACCTTTTGACACACCTATCACATATTTTACTTTAACAATTAAGGAATAATGAATATAAATAAAGTTTGATCCCTGAATTTTTCAGCAACAGAGCATTGGTGCACAGAGTCAGAAGTCTCAGGCTTCTGTTATTATGTTCAAGTGTAATTTTTTTAACTATGTTTAGTAATATTGAAAGATTGTTGATTGGTTTACCTAGGTGGTCTTGGAATAAAGAACTAGCTTCAGGATCCGATACTTGTGGTTTCAAACCCAGCCAAATTGACAGATTTTTCTAGATCGATAAAAATCCGCTGCACAACTTCCTTCGATGGGAAAGTAGAACCATTGGTTCCATGTCAATAATTGTGGTATGTAAAAGAACCCTGGGAGATATGTGAAAATACCTCCAGGCAAAATTGGTAGGCCCTTTGCACTCGCTCATAGAATAACAGTGTGGAAGAATACGAGGAACCACCACACTTATTGAGCTCTCTTATTACCTGCAGGCAGCACTAACCAGCAGAAGAACTGGGTGCATGCCCAACACCGGATGAATATAAATCACACACAACCAACCTTCAGTAAGTTGACTTTTGAAGAAGATTGAGAGATGAACTCATTTAAGACTTTATCCGAATTTAAGGTTGATTACAGCCTTTTTATAAGCTTTATAGTTAAGAAAAGGTTTTCTGAATCTTATACCTTTGATAAGGGGTGTTTAGTTGGAGTCACCACGATATATGTGTTAATCTTTGGCCAATTATGGCTACTCTACAATTATATTTTCGTCTTCTGGAAGGTAATTTGTATGTTAATCCTAGTAATGATGTCAGTTGCTTAAAACAGTGGTATTCAACTTGAAGTAAACGTAGATCTGGGGTCATGTGAATTTATCTTATGGTGTTCGTAAAATAAAATATTTATTCCTCATTTAAAACGTAATTTTAAATTAATTATTTTCAATGAAATTTTATTGTATGCCCATGTTGATTATAGAAATGGTATAGTTTACATTTTGCACCATTATCTCTGGGGGTACAAAGTTGAAGGTAAATTATATCTTATGGTTCGCGAACCAAAAAAGGGTGAGTAATACTGGATTAAAACAACACCAAAACTATGTAATTATTAACAAATATATTATAATTTTTTCCTATGTTTCATAGTACCCATTTAAGTTAAACGAGACCATTAATGGTGGTATTAAAAGAGGAATGAGGAAATTGGGGTTTTAATGGAAATGTTTAGTGTAAGGAGTGAGAAATAATTCAGTAAAAACCACCCTTAGTACGCTCGGTTTTAGCCCTGATCTCCCTCGAAGCAATCGAGCACGAGAGGGGCGTGTAGGTTATGCAACCACCGTTGCGGGTTAATAAATATAGCATATATATATAGATTTCAAGAGAGTATACACTGTGTTTGAGAAAAGTTTACATAGTATATTTAACTAAATTTATCTTAGCTTTGATCAAGATCGTTGAGGTATAGTGCTTCAGAAGGTGTCCAACAACATACTAGGGACGTTGGCTCCAACACGATTAAGCTCAAAACTCACAGTTCACTAAGCGTTAAGCTTCAAGCACCAAAATGAGATTTTTATTTTTATTTTTGTACTTTGACTTACTTCTAGCTAAGTAAAATGTCATTAAAAATTTGCTAGCTTTACCCTTTCACACATTTTGTTAAACTATATTAACTTATTTAGTATGTTATTTGAGGAATTGTTAATATCATTCACCTCCATTTTAGCATAACCAATCTTTTGAAATAGTAAGCCATTTCTTAAGCAGTGTAGGATTTTTGGACGTCTTCAACGCGTTTCAACGCTCCATTAGGCCTCCACATTAAACCATATAAAATGGGAATATCCTCAAATGAAGGAGAAATCTCGACAACCATTTATCAAACCTTTTTAGGAAATGTTTAGTTAGTAAAACTTCAGTAACTGAATAAACCATATTTTATTAAATTATTATATCTAACAACTTGGCTGTATATGGCGTCACTTAGGGTGGAGATTAGTGGGTATAGGAGATATAAACACCATTGTTAAAAATCATACGGGGAGAAAAATGTTCAGTTAAATCTGCTGAGAATCAAACTTCAATGACAATCTAATTATTAGATCATGTGGTCACATGTATAGGTCCATACAATTATATATATACAAAAAATTGTATGTATTAAAATGTCGTCAGTAATTTTTATTGCCAGAGGGGCATTTATAATTCAAAAATAAGATTAATTAAAAATATTATCAATGACAACACTAACCTTTTTGGTACAAATCTCATTATAATATCCAAGTATTATATGGCTATTTATAAATTATAATTAAGCCATTTTCAAAATTACTGGAGTGACGCTTACTTACAAATGAGGACACACCAAATATACAATATATTACCAAAGTCATTTGGTTTATACATTGAATAGTTTTTAAGGGGGAAATATATTAGTAATTAATGTGTTGGAATGCGTTGCAGACGTTAAAATATATAAACATATTTAAAAAGCGTTTTTTAATCATACAATATGCTCCACGTCAAAATATAGGCGATAGTTATAAATTATAATCATGTCCCCATATGATCAATAACTTAACAGTTGGAACTTTATAAGTTTTTAAGCACCACGTTTTACTACCCATTCGGGTTATACGCTTATGTACTAATTACGATAATGGTTTTACAGATTAGGAGCGTTATATTTAGAAGAATTTCATCCGCAATTGCGTGTAAACCCATTTGGGATAGAAACACCCTTTGTATATTCGACAGAGATTTGAACCTCAATCACCTCGTCATCGGAAGTCTAGTCTACTGCGAAGGAAGCGCTTAAGATCATACAGACACTGAATCAGATTTTTATTAGTTAATGAAATCTAAAAAGTTATAAACTATCTCATTTTCTACAATGTCTTACACAAAATGTTAAAGCTATAAGGCTAAGATAAATAGCTAGAAACATAATAGGCTATCTAGCCTTCATCTAACCAATAAAGTCAATTTTTAATGGGGTTACAAAATAGAGTCTAAAGATAATTGAGGATTATTTTTATTGGATTTTGAGCCCTAAAAATCAAACTAGGGTATATCCCTTAAACTATACGGTACCCTTAATCAATGATAGCCCTGCTAAACATACAACTAATTCTAACACAACATTAATAGGCTCGAGCACTAACGTCAAGCAACTCTATCCTATTTTTTCCGGTGAATGTGAGGTCGTAATTATAATCGTGGATGGATATACAGAGGATGAATTATTTAATGTGGCTTTACACTCTCTCTCCACGCAGCTATGGCTAAATTTCTTCTAAATTATACTCACTTTATCCATACCCTATTAGTGTTTACTAAATAGGGATAGTCTAAAAGGCGGAGCAGAAATTAAAGGACCAACGTATATCTGATCATCCCACGTGTATTAAAATCGCCTCACACACCCCTGAATTTATGTCCACATCTTGAGTCTGATCATCTAATGCGGTTCACCGCTTTCTTAGAATGCCGCAATTTATGTCCACGGGCCGCAAAATAACTCGATATCGAGTTACAAATTCCTATCGAAACGGTAAACAACGAGTTACCTGGTGCGCTGGTCAAGTATGGTGGAAGTTCAACCATGTCCTAAAAAGAGAAAAATGGGGAAGAGGGGGGCGGTGACCTACGGGTCTGTAACCTCTATATTCTTATGCTTGTATGAGAGACCGTAACTCCGAATTTTTAAAGCTATATGAATAATATAAAACTGTATGCAAAGTATGTCCTTTAAAGTTACAAAAATTAGGATAGTCATAATAATTTGGCAACTAAATAAATTTAACGTTTTATCACATTCTCCGTTTTTGCTTGAAGGAAAAATATTTGGCAATAATTATCTTTTCTAACACCTCTTAAGTACTTGGAAATAAGCCTCTTTGCTTAAACGGAGCAGAATAGTAAATAGTCTTATTAGAAAGTAACCGTTTAACTTAATGATGCCCTCATTACCTAGCAATATGTTCCGTCGTGATGAGTCGCTACGAATCGTTTGACTGACTTTTTGAATAGCTTTTATACATCGAACGTTTGTGGCAAAGTTGAAAGCTAGAGAAAAGAAATGGCTGCATCACTTTTCTATCGATTGAAAAAAGTTTAAACTATTATAACGAGCAGTATTATATTCATGCTACAGTTCGATTAAATTATGTAACTCTGACAACGAGTTCATGATATTTCGAGATTGTATATTTTTTAGAATATATTAACGACATATTCTGTTTCGGTGGCTGCATTATTTAAAGCGTCACTCTCATGTTAGACTAGACTACCGTTGACAGGGAGATCAGGGGTCAATTCCCGGTCGGGTGCACTGAGTATGGTTTTCCACACTTTCCCCAATCAAATGTGGATAAACTTAAAAAAAAAAAACAGAGATACTATTTTATTGTTTGAAACATATTGTTTAAGCTACAGTATTAGAGCATAGTTATAACAAATTATATTTTCTAGGTAAATATACCACATAGATGTAAATATACTTATAGCCTGTTGGATGGATCATAGGATGTTTGACACAATCCCCCTGAAAAGCGACTCATTTGGAGAAATCTAGACAGGACGTTTGAATAAATCTTAGTAATTAAATTGAAGGTAATTTGGACCAACTGAGATAGAACGTTTGGGCCAAGTAAAAACATTTTCCCTCCAAAACTATCTTTAACTAGTCTTTGAATCCAGTAGCCTTTGAAAGTGAAGTGTGACAAATGTAAAATCGATACTTTACGGTCAGTACAGCGAAACATCACTTCACTGATAACTAGGCTGCCGCACTTCCTAGGTTTGAACCCGTCCGCGACAATACACGCGCTGCCACGCTTCGTTGTAATAAATTCGTCAACTTTCACATCCATCGTCACAACTGATTGAACAGATACAGGCCATAGAAAACGAGTCAAAAGTAAAACAATCTCCCATGGTGGTATTAAAAGGTGTTTTTACAACATCCTATGAACAACCTGGTCCAAACTGCCCGTGTATTTTAGTTGGGAGAATCTCTGATGGCACCTCGACGCCTAATAAGACGTAAAAAAGACACATAAAAACACAGTTTATTCTTATCTAAACAAAGAGGAGCATCAATATTAACAGGGTGGATTTTATTGTACTTTTTCCATCACGTTTTATTATAGACCTGAGCTAGACGTATTTAGCTTTTGATAATTATATATATATATGTAGAAGTATTAAATATTTAGAAGGAACGTTTGCACATGGATAGAGAATGGACAACTATGAAGGAAAGGAAAACACCTCTCTTCCCCACCTCTTCTTTAGTACACCCGGTCGTAACTCAAACTACTACCTTCCAGAACCTGACAAATCAGACAAAATTAGTCTGACATTTAGTTGGCGACCCCACCGATACGAGTAACAAAGTAAAATAACGTATTTGTAAATTATCACCAAATAATGATAAAATGCAGCGTTTTTTAATGTGTGCATTCAACATCATGGGAACTACTTCGGTGGCCACATGGTCTAAAGCGTTACTCTCGTAGCAGATTAGACTGCCGATAATGGAGTGATGGAGGTTTGAATGTCGGTTGAGTGTACTTACGGTGGTTTTTCCAAAACTGTTTTTACCAGATTCATCCATGAAAGTGCAGGTACACTTCCCATAAATATAGCCTTCCTAATACCTAAAACCATTAGCGTAATTAATACATAAGTGTATAACCCTAACGGGTAGTAAGATGGTGCTAAAATCATGGTCATCAACGGATTTATCTAAAGGATAGAAGTGATAGAAATATTTTAGAGAAAGTACACTAGTATTAGAGTGAATAGAGGATGGAAAAACTACCCACCAGTGGAACCAACTGAGATTCAACCTTAGATGACTTCGCCTCTATCTAAACTCCAATCCAATCTGGTATAGGTAGGTGTCGTCTGTATTTAGTATAACGCCACACTTAAGGCCTACTCAATCTTACACTGAAACTGGCCCTAGGGAGTCAATTCAATTTTTTGGAGTGTGATGCTTAGTTAAAATAAAATATACGCATAACATCACATTATAAAGACTGTCTGAGATCAAATCCGACTTAGGTACCTTGAACTCTTGTCAGTCCTGCCATAGACTTTTACGACGGGAGTGAGATATATCAATGAACCGGATTATTTTCCAAGTTATATATTCAATGTATCCAGTCAAGGCCAAGTTCAAGAAATAATTTCCTCCCATCTTATAAATTAGCGGCCGATCTATCTAGAGCTATGTGTGTATTCTCTTCCTACAAATTAGAGACCTATTTACCAAGCAGAGGAACTCCAAGAGTGTTCACCGCACGCGAAATCTGGGCGGCCGTCCTGGTGCTGATAGCCACGTCTTTAAGGTCAAGTTTACCACATACCATTCACTTAACTCTACTGCAAGACATTGCATCTTCAATTAAGAAACAATTAATATCTGTAATTGCACGGACCAAGTTGTAAATCTCAACTTGTTTATTTGCCGTGGTGATGGTGGGTTTTTGGTTGCTGTGTTTTTATTTTTGCTTTATGTGGTTTCCAAATAATTCTCCAGGAAAATTGTATTTCAATTACCTAGTTGTCCAAATAGTCATATTTCATTACATTTTATATTTAAACTTTCCAAAAGCCATTATAGTAAATTGTTGTAGAATTACATAGGCAGGCATTCATGTTAAGATAAATCTGGATTGTTTTAATAAGAATATTTTTTAAGCTTTCACTTTCTGAAGAAAAAAATACTATCTCAACATGGCTTATTAAATAGCTCAACATTTGTAAGCCACGTTTTAGAGTACGAGTACTAAACGTCAAGATCGTCTAGTCTGGTTTATGAGTGACTTGGAGGTCGTGGCTTGAATTCCAGCCGGGTGTACTTAGGGCTGTATATTCACCCACACTATTTACACACAAATGCGGGTACATTTCCTACTTTACCATACTTATCTCTATCTTATTAAATGTAAATATGTTACTATATCCCAGATGATTTGTAAAGCACAGTGTAAAAATAACTCGTAAACGTACACAAGCCCTAAAACCCTAGGCATCAATTTGTCACTGTGAAAGAAGAGATCCAATTATTATTACCTTTTAAACTTTTTCTTGAATCTGTAGCCTTTAGTTCAGCAACTAGTTTGAAGATTTATTTACATACACATTTATTTAATTTATTTATTTGAGATATTTAACGTGCACTTTATGGACCGCCGGATAAAATCAGCACACGACTTTGATACTATCTTAAAACTTGAAAAGACACAACATCCCCATCCTATTAGCTCATCACTTGAATAGCTTTCCCAGCAAAATTGGTAACCCTTTCACTCTCACTCATATGAATTATCGTGTGATGATATAATCAGTCGGTTCAGAAAGTGAACGTTAAATACCTCAAATAACTAAATTAAATAATTGTGTTTATAAATAAATCAAATAAATTTTCAAAATTGTTGCTGAGCTAAAGGCTACAGATTAAATTTCAGCATTGCCAAAGAAAAAATATGAGTATAAAATGATCAAGAGGGCAATGCAAGTGAGTATCTACTAGATTTAGGTAGACTCTTTTTATTCTTACCAGAATAAGTTTTTACTAGTTCTTCTGAGAATATACTTTTACCAAGTGCTCATACTTATTAGTAAAAACTTCGAGTAAAAACTCGAGCTGTATCAAAACAGAGTTCAATTGTCTCTCTTTCATTAGTGATACACCTGTTATAGGCCATTTATTGTGGTGTTTGTGGATTTATATATGGTACCATAAGCCATCGCGCAATACCATAACCACTGCCTGCTAAAATTAGTGCATTAACCCCACTCCGACTTATGGTTGTCTGGATTTCGGAAGCTCTCAAAATTTTGGGATCATGCACAGAGCCAGGCAATGATACATACAATATAGTGAAAACTTACTTGGCGTTGCAGGTAGCTTGTATATTAATATTTGCGTAGCTTTTCTGTTGATATATTCATCGCCAAAATCCTTTGGCTTTTTAATTTTAACATGAGTGCAGTCAACTGCACCCACTGCTGCTTGGAAATTATATTTATCTTGCCACTCTTGTTTTTCAGTATCAAAAACTCTTTCAGTCTGAGGAAATTTAATCCAAATTGGAGCTTAAGATATGATGGCATCCATAACCTCAACATTGCTTATGAAAACAGTTGTTTAATGTATACCTAGGTCATCCTCAATGCCATCTTTAAGCCCAGGTTCAACTACCAATCTTAAAAATGCCTTCAATTTAATTATGTTCTTAATGACACCACCTATTGTTTCCACTTTCTCTGGCCCACAAAAATCTATGTTTAACCAATCTACAGTCACTTTGTTAAACGATGAAGACTTTTGAAATACCTTGGAAACTACATATCCATGTCTTTCTTTGTATATTTTTCGATTAAGTACTATATTATCCATAAATTCAGCCATTTATTTTGAGGCTTAATCTTAAACTTTGCCCAGATCAGCAAATACTCACAGCCGAGACCTCTACTAATCACACTCAAAAGAAAATGAGCATAAACTCATAAAACTGAGAATATACTCTCCTTTATTCTTACCAAACATGAGTATCTACTCTCTAAGAGCTAGCAGTTGAGTATGTACTAGTGTGCTTTTATCATGTGAGTATATTCTCAAAAATTTAGTATATACTTAATGGTTTTATTCATACAAACCTAAGTATTTACTCAAAAAATTAAGTTTATACTATACACTCATTTTTATTCATATTAGTCACATATCGGCAGACGATAATTTATATAGTGAAAGCTCCTACCGATATTGTTGGGAAAGGTATTTTCACATAATTCCCAGGGTTCTTTTACATGGCACAATCAACATTGGACCAACAGCTTTACTTTCCCTCCTAAAGAAGCGGTGCTACTGATTTTTATCACTCAAGAAAAATCATTCAACCATGGCTGGGCTTGAACCCAAGAACATGGGTTCCTGATGCGGTCAATTTACCCCAAGACCACCAAGGTTGACATGTATAGACACATATAATTTGTTTAAGAAAATTGTAAAATCTTTTCAATCTTGCGTGTTAATAAACTCAACACGACGTAATGGAAACATTATTAGTAAATATTAATAATATATTATCATATTTTCATACCTTCAGTTATATCAAGCGCCAATTGTTTTATTTTTCATAAATTTTTAATAATGATTAAATATAAGTGACGATATTTATTTGATATCAATCATTTAAAAACGCAAGAAGCAAGATATATATATATATATATATAATATATGTATATATTGTATATATAATATATGTATATATTGATATATATAATATATGTATATATTGTATATATAATATATGTATATATATTGTATATATAATATATGTATATATATTGTATATATAATATATGTATATAAATTGTATATATAATATATGTATATATATTGTATATATAATATATGTATATATATTGTATATATAATATATGTATATATATTTTATATATATATTGAATATATATATACTATATATATACAATATATGTACTATATATATAGACAATATATGTATATATATATTGTCTATATATATTGTATATAGACAATATATATACATATATTTTATATATATTGCTTCTTGTGTGTTTAAATGATTGATATCAAATAAATATCGTCACTTATATTTAATCATTAATAGAATATGTGAAAAATATAACCATTGGCGTTTGATATAACTGAAGGTATGAAAATATGATAATATATTATTAATATTTACTAATAATGTTTCCATTACGTCGTGTTGAGTTTATTAACACGCAAGATTGAAAAGATTTTACAATTTTGTTAAACAAATTGCAGAACTCCATCCTTTATGATTCAGAATGAATATAAATTGAACCGTAGTTTGAACCAGAGTGGAAAGAAATTAAACCAAAGTGCCGCTCTCGGCCCGGTCCAACTGATTGTGTAACTTTAGCCGGGCCGCGTCTCTACGTGCCCCAACCTTTTCTTTAATAGTCACAAAGTTTTAATTTGCGCTCATCAGGCTCTTGTATTTTCAAATTTGGAATAGAATTTTTGAAAATATATTTCTATTTTTTTCACTATCCGCTATCCTGGTAGCTAATGCTTACAAGTGACAATCCTTGTAACCACCTATAGGGAAGAGAGCAATGCAAATTGTCTTAGCCTAGCTATTCGCTAAATTACTTAACACAAATGCAGTGATGCACCCAATATTATGGTTCTAAGCGAGGGTGGGGGATATTTTAAACTGTACTTGAGGGAGTAACTCCATAAAAAAATACAAAAGTTAACGAAAAATATAGTTGAATGGACTCAACTTATTGAATAGACAAGAGTTTGTGGCAGCACCTGGTTTTGGTTAGCTATAAAACAAACTAACAGTTACAGAAAAATAAGTTCACGATTCCAGCTAGAGATATTTAAAAATAAATTGTTCCGAAGGTTTATTAACATAATAATAACATACAGACACGTCAGTGCCTTAACAATGGTTTCCCTTTTTATTCTTTATTTATTTATTTGGGTGGAGGCGGGGGGTGGCTAAGAGGTTGTTGACTTTATATTTGAACTGGGGTGCAAGATAACTTGAACTAACACTAGTTAAAAAAAATCATTTATCAAAAAAGTTCATGCGAAATATAAATAAAATATTTCTTCCCTAGACACATTTTGTTTAAAATTCTACATTTATTAATCGTGATAGTTTGTGAATATTTGTCATAAAATTACATAATTACTTCAAGAGAACCATTTATCTTCATTTTAAAAGATCCTAGTCCAATACTAATATAATAATGACAGATATTCAAGAACATTTGAAATTACTTTTTAAGGTGTTTAACGTACAAATTCTGAACTAACTGATGATATCAGCATACGAGTTATGAACTAGCTTAGGTCTAGAACAGACATAGACATTACCTAGCCTCAAAACAATTACTTTATTTATGTTATAACGGAAACCCCAATTAATGTCACTAACTATAACTTTATTGGCAATGCCGTGAATAAATCTCTAGAGCCTCAACAAAGTATGAAAAAACGCTATCGACTGAGCTAAGATATGGGATGTTTATTATTATTATTATTATTATCACCCGTTCGGGTTTTACGCACTTACTCTAATGTGTAGTGGTAGGGTGATTTTGAGATGAATTGGAGGACCTACAGTTTAACGTGAGATCCGAACTACGGTGGAGGCCTGGCATTCCCCACATTCACAAGATGTCTTGTCAGAGGTGAAGGAAGGGTTTGGTAATCAGATAAATCTGTGCCGGAACCGAATATTGAAACCCGGACACCCAGCACAGAAGTCTGACACCTTACCCCTATACCACCAGGTCGCCATGATATGGGATGCTAAGCTTACTTTATGTGTATAAAACTAAACTAAACGTAACTGATGATGCCATATTGTATCTATTTTGTACAAACAGGTTTTTTCCATACAGACCATACAAATATAAACCACAGCCCGTGAAGACTAGTTAATAATAATAATAATATTTAGCACCACGTCTTACTACCCGTTCGGGTTATACGCTTTAAGTACTAATTACTCTAATGGATTAGAAGGCCTGGCATTCCCCACATTCACAAGATGTCTTGTCAGAGGTGAAGGAAGGGTTTGGTAATCAGATAAATCTGTGCCGGAACCGAATATTGAAACCCGGACACCCAGCACAGAAGTCTGACACCTTACCCCTATACCACCAGGTCGCCATGATATGGGATGCTAAGCTTACTTTATGTGTATAAAACTAAACTAAACGTAACTGATGATGCCATATTGTATCTATTTTGTACAAACAGGTTTTTTCCATACAGACCATACAAATATAAACCACAGCCCGTGAAGACTAGTTAATAATAATAATAATATTTAGCACCACGTCTTACTACCCGTTCGGGTTATACGCTTTAAGTACTAATTACTCTAATGGATTAGGACTTGGGAAGGTTGAATTAGAGGAAGTGAACCCGCATTTGCGTGGAGAGAGAGAGTGGAAAACCATTTAGGAAAAACCACCCCCAGTTCACCCGACCGAGATTCGAAAATCGATCTCCCCGTCCTCAGCAGTCAAACTTCAACACGACAAGCGCGTTAGCCAACTACCCACCGAGGCGGGTAAGACTAGTTAATGGCAGTATTATTTAGTTTTGATATCAAAACATTTATTTGGACAAAAAGAAATGAAACATTGCTCCATTAGAAATATTAGAGTTTAACTTTATTCTCATGGTAATATAAACAATTCTTGAATATCTGTTAAGGGCATCCTGAAATTTAATGACAACTTTTCCTCTTCATTTAAAAAGTTTTTCATCTCATGCCACTATGCTCACGATTGATATTACAGATTTCTTGATCTTGCCGTGCGGACCTAAATTAAACTCTATATTTCTACTGGAGAAATATTTTATTTTATTTGTGCAAAGCATGTTTTATCATTAACACTCCAAAATCGCTTTCATTAACGCACTTTACCTTCAACCCCACCTTAACCGAATCTCTGAGATATAAATATAATTGGATGAGTCCCCCTTAATCCCCGCCTAGAGTTGCGCCATCCGACCGCCGCGCGGTTGATGGCTCTCAACACTTGTTATTACCAGAATCTGAGGCCCTCCCTTGGTACACCTTACAAAACAAGCAAGGCAGCGACCCACGTGATACAAAAGTAATGTTATCAAGGCGAGGTTGGCAACACCTGCTAATGATCACTTGCTGTGTTGACCTCAGTAGAGGAAGGAGAGGTCATACACCTGGTAGAACAATATTAACAAGGTGGGAGGGTTTCTTAGTTACGCTGTCAGGACTTCCTGAATCTCTGGTAGGGAGAGTGACTAGAGTGACATTCTACCAGATGTTCATTCAAGAACATTGTTTCTGCTGAAGTGGGGGAGATTGGGGTTTGAATACTGGTCGGGTTTATTGAGGGTGGTTTACCCTAAAATGATTTGCCGCTCTCTTTCCATGCCAATGAGGGTAGCTTACTTCCAAAATGCTTCCTACCCTTTTAGAGTAACAATCATATAATTTGAACAGTTAGAAAGACGGAGTGATTAAAAAACAAGATTAATTAATTTACGTCATACATTCTAATAAATTACAAACAAATTCTAACATCTGAGTGGCTAGGGGACCCAACTCAAGCTTCAGTACCCTGATTCCATCCAATTCCATTTATCAAGTGGTCACACGGTCTCACATGTCTATAATGTCCACCGGTCCCATCCTGTTTCAGTGAGCAAGGGGTCAGGTCTGTATAGAAGACCGTGGTCCCATCCTCTTTCAGTGACTAAGGGGTAAGGTCTGTATAGAAGACCGTGGTCCCATCCTCTTTCAGTGACTAAGGGGTAAGGTCTGTCTAGAAGACCGTAGTCCCATTCTGTTTCAGTGACTAAGGGGTAAGGTCTGTATAGAATACCGTAGTCCCATTCTGTTTCAGTGACTAAGGGGTAAGGTCTGTATAGAAGACCGTGGTCCCATCCTGTTTCATTGACTAAGGGGTAAGGTATGTATAGAAGACCGTGGTCCCATTCTGTTTCAGTGACTAAGGGGTAAGGTCTGTTTAGAAGACCGTAGTCCCATTCTGTTTCAGTGACTAAGGGGTAAGGTCTGTATAGAAGACCGTGGTCCCATCCTCTTTCAGTGACTAAGGGGTAAGGTCTGTATAGAAGACCGTGGTCCCATCCTGTTTCAGTGACTAAGGGGTAAGGTCTGTCTAGAAGACCGTAGTCCCATTCTGTTTCAGTTACTAAGGGGTAAGGTCTGTATAGAAGACCGTGGCCCCATCCTGTTTCAGTGAGCAAGGGGTCAGGTCTGTATAGAAGACCATGGTCCCATCCTGTTTCAGTGAGCAAGGGGTCGGGTCTGTATAGAAGACCGTGGTCCCATCCTGTTTCAGTGAGCAAGGGGTCAGATCTGTATAGAAGACCGTGGTCCCATCCTGTTTCAGTGAGCAAGGGGTCAGGTCTGTATAGAAGACCGTGGTCCCATCCTGTTTCAGATGAGCAAGGGGTCAAGGTAGTAAAAACTACGTTTGCTTTCTTGATCACATAGATTTTGCTATTTTTGAGTCAATGCTCTCAAACACACGTAAAGAAAACTTCTAGGAGAGATATAATGTGAGCTGTCTTAAGGTGGGGTGTTAGTGAGAGCGAGTTTAGTGCATTAATTTGGCATTTTTTATAGCACAAACATATTTTGGCCAAAATAAATCAAATATTTCTCCTATAGAAACATAGAGTTTGGTTTTCTGCACCTACTAATATCAAGAGTTGTTGAATATCTGTCATGAGCATGTCAGTATTTGGTGACAAACTTTTTAAATAAAGAGAAAAGTTTGTCACCAAATGCTGCCATGCTCATGACAGATATTCAACAACTGTTGATATTAGCATGTGCATAAAACAAAACTCTATGTTTCTATAGAAGAAATATTTGATTTATTATGGCCAAAAAATGTTTGTGATATAAAAACTGAAAAAATACTGCCCTAAACTCACGCTCACTAGCACTCCACCTGGCCACAAGTCAATGTATACATAATTTACTTAAATCTATGAATATATGGACTCTATTAATGTATGGTTTTCGATGCCATTAAAAGTTGTTGGGGTTTCTAAAATTTGTTTTTGGAGCTTTATATATGACCAAACATAACAAAGTCTTCTATTTCAATAAACAAGGCCATAGCCAACCACTCATTTCGGAGGGGGGAGGTTGTTGGCCACATCCCCCAATTGCCGGAAGCTGGAAATAATTATAAATGATAAATAGTTCTAGAAGATATCTGAAGTGGTTTTTTTATAGCAACATAACCCCCTAACTGCGAGAGGCTAAGGCAAATTTTAAATATTAAACACCTCTATAAGCTCTTTAATGGTAACACATCCCCCTAATTTGGATTTGTATCTTAATTTTGATATTGTTTGAACCATAAGTAAAGCATATATATGTTGTTAATAGAATTTTTGGAGGGGGGTGGGGTTGTTAACCCCCAACTACCCCCTGGCTGTGGCATTGTTTGTAAACCATGTGATTATGACAAGCAATAAGTGGTTTTGGGCTATTTGTTATTTTTGATACGAGATATAGCTATTTTTAATCTATATTATTGTAAAAAGTAGAACAAGAATAGTAGAAAGTTTATATGAAAATATACACTAACCCACAGTGGTGGCAAAGCGATTTAAGACATTAGAATTACATGATACTTGGCTGTCATTGTGGTTAGGTTTAAAATCCCAACTGGTTTCATAAATTTTAGTTTCATTGTGATATTATAATCAATTCTTCTTGCCAACAAGGTATATTTCTTTCAAGCCTTTGTCATAGTACCTATAACTTAGATTAAGGATCAGCTACCCTTTCAATGGATTAAATGAATAATAGTTGTGTGAGCAGTAGACCTCTCTCCATCTAATCACAAAGTGCTAAATATATTCATACATCTACAAACGGGCATGTGGCAATGGAATTAAAATTATAAGTCCTAAGGTCACAACTCCTAAACTAAATGTCTTTACTTTATTAGGCTTAACTTACCTAACTTCACTGCACGTAATTTAATAGCTCCTAAGTTCACTAAGCCTAAAAGCATTGGACCTAAAATTAATTTATCCAAGATTTCTTAAAAATATCCTTAAATATTCAAATAGGAAGTGGACCTAAAAGCACTAGAACTTAACTTTATAAAACCTAACTCTATAAGACCTAACTTAACTGAACCTAATTTTATAAGCTTTAACCCCACAAAACTTAACCTAACAAGGCAACATCCACAAAACCTAACGGCACAAAACATAAATTCACAAGACCTAACTTTATACAGCATGCCAGCATAAGACCTAAAACAACATATTTTTTTAAATGAGTATTATAAATATAGACCGGTAGGAAAACGGACGAAGGCGTCAGTCTTGCCTTGTCTAGTTTTCTGATGAATGAGAGGTCAGAGTTCAAATCTTGCTGCATGTACCGTACCCTTAAAGTAAGGACGGGTCCCTCCCATTTATCTTTTAGTTGTTAGCTTACTTGGCTTACGATTGTTACTACACAGTTTTTGAATGGCTTGAATATAGATATTTAAAATTTAATAAATACAGCCCCAATGCTTGTAATGTGGACTAAGGGCTGAGACTATAAAGCTCATACGAATGGCCAACGTGCTACTAATGCATTAATTTAAATCCAGCAGGAGAGTTTTTATTATTAAAATCTTGTTTCTAGTCTCAGCCCAAAATGTCAAGCTCATTTAATCTAGTTTACTGCTGACAAGGAAATTGGGATTTGAATTTTGGACGAGAATGCAAAGGTATTTTCTTAGATTATTTCTCACTCATATTTTCAAGCAAATGTGGTAACACTTCCACTAAATTCTTTTTATACCGCCATTTTCAAATAGTGAAATGCAATGTGGATAGTTGGAACAAGTAGTAAGATGAAAAGCTCTGACAAGCAGGATTGCCCTAATGTTGATTTATTTTATTTATTTATCAGCGCGTCTTACTACCCGTTCGGATTATACGCTTTAAGTACTAATTACGCTAATGGATTGGGAATTGGGAAGGTTTAATTAGAGGAAGTGAACCCGCATTTGCGTGGAAGGGGAGTGAAAAACCATTTAGGAAAAACCACCCCTAGTTCACCCGACCGAGATTCGAACCTCGATCTCCCCGTCCTCAGCGGTTGAGCTCAACACGACTAGCGCGTTAGCCAACTACGCCACCGAGGCGGGTCCTAATGTTGATAATTTCGACTGAAGTCAAGCGAACGTGTTCCACCCAACTGTAAATTTTTCGCGAATCCTTTTTATTGTTACATTATAAGTCACTGCAGGTGTGTCACCGCACGTAACGAGCAGAATCATCCAGTCGTCATTAGTGTCTACTGGAGTGAATAAGCACTGTGTGCCACTAACATTTTGTAGCAAGTGGTTGCTCACAATAGGGTGGAACTAAGGGACAACTTCATTTGGTACTCAACAAATAGTGTCTTGTTTCACAATTAATGGCGCAATTGAATTAAGCAGATATTCAAAATCTGTCAAAGACATTTGAATTAATTTTTGATATTCCCCATTAATTTATTGAATTTCCAAAATATTCGTTGATATCTCAATTCACCATAAACGCTTCTTTCTCTAAATAGGTTCGTCTGCCTCCACCATTTCTGATTTTTCTTATCCCTTTTTTAAATAACATCTAAATAAATTAATGCAAAACTTAGAGATTCTAGTTATGACATTTTGGCTATAAATGAAAGAAAATTGGAGCACTGTCGAGCCGAGCATTATAAGTAACCATTCGTCGCACAGTCATGTGACTGTCACTTTTTTTTTTTTTAGATATTACCAGTATGATACCTCTAAAATAGAACTAATACATAATTAACTATAGTAAAATGTTTTCAATATTATCAGGAAACAATATGTTTGTATTTTATAAAATGGGTTATTATTTAGATCAAAGTTTACATGAATGTCCCGCTTATAGCTAGATTATTTGTTTTAATGTTATTATCAGGGAAGCATAAAAAAAATCTTGAATGGCATAGACATGGATACAAACTCAAAATAAACGAAAGAAGTACAGGAAAGATAATACAATAAAATATTGGTATGTGACAGAAAGAAGCGATAAATTAATAATGAAATCAGGAGCGTAATGATTAAAAATGAAAGCCAAAAACCCTATCCCAATATGGGGCAGACAGGCAGAGGGAAAGGCATCATTGTAAAACTCGATTTTCTGGTTTCAGGTTCACATAAAACGTAGATATTCATCATAAGCTCAAGATAAATATTTAAAGATCACAATACTTTCTCTTGATATGAGAAAGTAAAATTAACTGTAGTTTTAAATCCATCCATAATATTATTAATAATATCATGTTCTTATAGTACGTCTGGTACATAGCAAATAAAGCCAAAAAACTGCACTTTTTGATTGGAATATGCCACTTTCTGTAGTCATAGGTAAGGGAAAAAGAGACCTTTTCAGATAGGGAGCCACTTGAAAATCCGTGCAGGACACCAAAATGGTGGACATTTATAGCCGCCATTTTAGTGTTCTTAATTCCATGGTATCTCAGCTTCTAATATTCCGATTTAAGTTTTTTTTGTTTTGTTTGAAAGCTCTTGCTAAGAAGGAAACTAATTGGTTATCATATATTTATCTCCAAACTTTAAGGTTTCTCCACAATTTAAGAATTTATGAAGATTTCACTTTTCTCACAAATTTCATTGCTAACTATCTTTTTTATTGTCCATAATATCTCCTTTATAGGTGATATAAAAAAGAAAGAGAAT